>CAMZMU010000051.1:24538499-24761734 GCA_947311845.1 Poa pratensis | reverse complement strand
TTAAGAGTCAATCGAATGACCAGGTAGCACATATGTTGAGAGAAGAAGAGCTTAAATGGTACCAGAGATCTATGGCCCAATTCATCCTGGAAGGGGACTCGAATACGAGGTACTTTCATAATGCTGCTAATGGCAGACATAGGAGGAAACGTATTCACTCTCTTAATCAGGACGATGGCCTGATCGAAGGACATGATCAGCTCAAGAAATATATCACGGACTACTACAAAGGTCTATTCGGGGCTCCAGAAGAGGGAAAATTTTCTCTTGATGAGTCAAGAATAGATGATATTCCCCAAGTTACTCCTGAAGAAAACAACTTTCTTATTGCACCCTTCACTGAAGAAGAGATAAATAAGGTGATTTTCCAAATGGAGCACAATAAGGTGCCGGGACCGGATGGTTTCCTGCTGAGTTTTACCAGCATTTCTGGGAGACCATCAAGTCTGACCTAATAGAGTTATTCGGATGCTTGCATGCCGGACAACTAGAGTTGTTTCGCCTTAACTTTGGGGAAATCATTTTGTTGCCTAAAATTCAGGAGGCCGAGAGAATACAACAGTATCGGCCTATTTGCCTCCTGAATGTTAGCTTCAAAATCTTTACAAAAGTAGCAACTATTAGGTTAAATTATGCGGCTGATCATGTGGTAAACCTACCCAAAGGGCATTTATGCAAGGTAGGAATATACTTGACGGGGTTGTCGTTCTACACGAGACCGTTCATGAGATGCACACTAAAAAACTTAATGGGGTAATATTCAGAATAGACTTCGAAAAGGCCTATGACAAGGTTAAGTGGTCGTTCCTGCAACAGATTCTGAGAATGAAAGGTTTCTCGGAGGAGTGGTGTGCTCTAATTCATAATTTTGTTTCGGGGGTAGTGTGGTTGTCAAAGTCAATGATGATGTCGGCCATTACTTCCAAACAAAAAAGGGATTAAGGCAAGGTGATCCCCTATCGCCTATACTATTTAATATAGTGGCTGATATGTTGACGATCATGATTGAACGGGCATAGGAAGACGGCCAAATTGAGGGGGTAGTCCCACATCTTGTGGATGGGGGATTATCCATTCTTCAATACGCGGACGATACAATTCTCTTTATGGAACATGACCCAGATAAAACAGCGAATATGAAATTAATATTATCAGTATTCGAGCAATTATCGGGGTTAAAAATTAATTTCCACAAGAGTGAATTGTTTTGCTTCGGCAATGCCCAGGACGCAGCTGCTCAGTATGCCGAAATTTTCGGTTGTGAGCAAGGTCAATTTCCTATTATGTATTTGGGTATACCAACACATTATAGGAAATTGACTAATGCGGAATGGAAACACGTCGAGGAACGTCTTCAAGCAAGGTTGTCTAGTTGGAAAGGAAAATTACTATCTCTTGGCGGGAGGTTGGTTCTCATTAATTTGGTACTAACAAATATGGTATTGTATATGATATCCTTCTTCCAACTACCAAAAGGGGTCTTACATAGATTGGATTACTTCAGATCAAGATTCTTTTGGCAAGGGGATGGTGAGAAAAAGAAATATCGACTGGCTAAGTGGAGTGTTGTTTGCAGACCTAAAGACCAAGGAGGGCTGGGTATTCATGACTTACAGGTTAAGAATTCAGCTCTCCTCGGTAAGTGGCTTTTCAAGCTACTAACCGAAGATGGGGTCTGGCAAACGCTCCTAAAAAGAAAATACATTGGCACGAAGGCGGTATCAGGTCTATTGGAAACCTGGTGATTCTCACTTTTGGCTGGTCTGATGGCGGCAAAGAAATATTTCTTCCGCTTCGGTGTATTTAAAATCAAGGATGGATCGGAGATTAGATTCTGAGAGGATAAATGGTTAGGTAATACCACTCTCCGGGATCAGTACCCGGCTCTATACAACATTGTTCGGCACAAGGGGGATACCATAGCCACGGTTATGCAGTCTTCACCTCCCAATGTGACGTTCAGGCGAGATTTAATCGGGCCGAGACTAACATCTTGGAATGCCTTGTTGGCACGGTTGAATTCAGTTCAACTTACACAAGGTTCCGATGAGTTTCGTTGGAATTTATGTGGGAATGAAAAATTCTCAGTAGATTCCATGTATAGAGCGTTAGTCCATTCCGATGTACCAGTCGATAATAACAAGAAAATATGGCAAATGAAGATTCCACTAAAGTTAAAAGTTTTTACTTGGTGTCATTTTAACAAAGGACAACCTTGTTAAGCGGAATTGTCATGGAAGTACAAAGTGTGTGTTTTGTCCATAACAAGAGACAATAAAATACTTATTCTTCGAGTGTAGTTTCGCACGTTCTATTTGGTCATCTATCCGGATAGCTTCTAACTTATATCCACCCAAGTCTGTTACAAATATTTGACAACTGGCTACATGGGATAGATAAGAAGTTTAGAACTGTTATTAGGGTGGGAGCGATAGCCGTTATATGGACGCTTTGGATGAGTAGAAATGACAAGGTTTTCAATGATAAAGATTTTTCTCGTTTACAGGTACTCTACCGGTGCACAAGTATTCTCCGTTCCTGGTCCACCTTACAACGGGCGGGGTATCGAGGTCTCTTTACGGAGGCATGTGCACGATTGGAAGAGGTGGCGAGGGATATTTTTACCCGACATGGATGGTCGCTTGATCGCCGTATTGGTCCTCCATAGGCATTGGCGTTTGTCTTTGGCATTGGCGCTTTACTTATTCATGATTGTAATCCGTCTAGTGCTACATTTTTCTTTTTGTTATGCTGGATTTTGGCTGTGTGTATTTTTATGCAGAGGCCGGGTGTAATGTTTAAACCTTTTAAGTAATAAAGCCCTTTATCTAAAAAATGTCTGGGTTATATCCCAACTTAACTTAGATATATCTTGCTAGGTTCAGAGGAAAAACAGAGGTTTTGTGCAAAGGATACCAGCAGGTTCAGGCGTTCAACTACTTACAAAACTATGCAAATGCAAATTGAAGTTATATTCACGCAAGATCTGCTTGCACTGGTACTGGAAATAGATGCATGCAACAACCGGCACACATGTATAGCTGTTGCCTGTTTCATATATCAAATTCCACATCAAACACACATGCACCAAGGTCGATGCACAGAAACAAGTTGCTTCTTAGTCCAGACACTCACACAAGTAGTTGCACGCAGACGCACACACACACATCAAAGTAACACTCCCAATCGCAAACCACACATGTCGGCCAGCACGCAGGCACGAACCAGACCGATTGATTCTTATTTGAAAGCCACACAAGAGGTAAGAGCCACCATAAGCTCAGACCTGGCACCCACAACAACACATGATAGTATAGTTAAATGCAATCGATCACATCTGGAATTCTCCTTCGAAGGACACGAGCAAACCACACGAATACAACCGCAGGAGCATCCATCACTCCAAATCAACAAGCTAGTCCCTATATTCTCAAAAAAAAAAAAAACAAGCTAGTCCCTATGGAAGAAACACATGCATGTCGGTGAAGTGCAGTGCAGGAATCACCTAGGCAACATGAGAGCGGGAGAAACAAAGGGTGAGTATTCTAAGCTAACTCCGAGTATATATGCATTCAGTAATAAACCGGCCCGTCGCAGCGACAAGTTCAGAGTGGATGTGGATGGAGCTTCCGCCACGGATGAGGACTCCTTGTCCAAAGCCATGCGTCGTAAGGCGGCGCGTAACTTGAACTATTCTGGTATGGATTTAAATTCGAAGTCTTTTCTCTCTTTTTCGCCGCAATCTATCCATTCTAAACTGCGTAGTGTAGGTTTTAATCTTGGTAACAGTCAATCTCAAGTTCATGTTTCAACTAAAGTCTTGAGACATATGAAATTTGACCGTCTCACGGTTATTCCTAAAGTCTCGACTGGGTTGTCTTCCACCTATGATGATGAGGATGAAGCGATTGCCACATCAGATGGTCAGCTTATTTCTCATCTAATTGGTGAAGTGTTGGATGGTGGTTTGGATGACGACGGCTTGAATTCATTATATGAGCTAAAAGCATCCGGTCGGAAATCTAAATCTACAGCCAACAGGTCACGGAAACGGACCAAGTTATCCAAATCTCCCACAGTTTCCCGATGAATGGCATGTTTGCAAATAGCAGAGGTTTTGGTGACCTGGCTAAACACTTGCATTTCGCTGATTGTATTCGGGACCATAATTTGGATTTCTTAGCAATTTCTGAGACGGGTAGACGTGAGTTCTCACAATCCCTCCTGAACCGTGTTTCGGGCGGTTTAGAGTTTGAGTGGTACTCACGGCCCCCTCATGGCCGCTCCGGAGGCATTTTACTAGGCGTCAGGACTGATACCATGGAAGTTTTGGAGGTTACGAATGGCGATTTTCATATCAAAATGCACATCCGTAATAAATCCGATAACTTCACCTGGAGTCTTGTCGCCGTGTATGGGCCAGCTCAGGAAGTGGCTAAGACCTCTTTTCTCTGTGATATGGTAAACTTGGCAAAAGATAACCCCTACCCTTTGATCATTGGTGGGGATTTCAATCTGCTACGGTTTCCATTCGAGAAAAGTAAGGGTCGGTTCGACAACCGTTGGCCTCTTTTGTTCAACGCGGTCATTGACAGCTTGAATTTAAGAGAGATAACGATGGTGGGGAGACAGTTCACTTGGGCTAATTCCCTACCTGAACCCACATACGAGAAACTAGACCGTGCACTGATGGATTCTGAATGGGAAGATAGGTTCCCATTGGTGTCGGTACGGGCTCTAGAACGTATTGAGGGTTTGTCGGATCATGCTCCCATTCTTTTGACCACTGGAGTGCCTAGAGTGCAGTGTAGACCACGGTTCAAGTTTGAGCTTGGTTGGTTACACCGCGAGGGATTCCATGAGATGGTTAAAAGAATTTGGGAATTACCGGTAGCGGGTGATACGCCTATCCAGCGGTGGAATAACAAGATACGTGCTCTACGTACTCACCTCGTCGGTTGGGCTTGTCATACTACCGGTTTACTTAAAAAAGAAAAGGTACGACTTACCTCGATAATCAATGCTCTAGAAGCATTAGCAGAAGTTCGGTTACTGTCCGCGCAAGAAATTGAGCTAAAGAGCCAATCTAATGCACAGATAGCGAAGCTACTGCGTGAGGAGGAGCTAAAATGGTGTCAACGTTCCAAGGCCCAATTCATTCTAGAAGGAGACTCGAATACTCGCTATTTCCATAGTATTGTCAATGGCAGACACAGGAAAAAGCGTATTCATTCTCTGGTCCAGGATGAAGGAACGATTGAGGGCCATGAACAGCTAAAGTCGTACATTACAAATTACTATAAAGGTCTGTTCGGTGCTCCAGAGGAAGGAAATTTCTCCTTGGATGAGTCCCGAACAGCGGACATTCCCCAGGTTTCATAAGAGGAAAATAGTCTTCTTACTAAACCCTATTCAGAGGAGGAAGTGAGAATGGCGGTTTTCCAAATGAAACATAATTCAGCTCCTGGTCCTGATGGCTTCCCAGCCGAGTTTTATCAGAACTTTTGGGATGTTATCAAGGCCGATTTGCTCCAATTGTTCGCCTGTCTTCACAAAGGCCAATTAGAGTTGTTTCGTCTCAATTTTGGTGAAATAATTTTGCTACCTAAGGTTAACAAGGCAGAAAGGATCCAACAGTTTAGACTTATATGCCTACTTAACGTTAGTTTTAAAATATTCACCAAAGCGGCGACGATTCGACTGAACACTGTGGCAGATCATGTGGTTCGTCCGTCTCAGACGGCTTTTATGAAAGGTCGTAACATTCTTGATGGAGTCGCGGTCCTACATGAAACGGTCCATGAACTACATAGGAAAAAGCTGAACGGGGTAATTCTTAAAATTGACTTTGAGAAAGCTTATGACAAAGTTAAGTGGTCTTTCATCCAGCAGACCCTAAGAATGAAAGGCTTTTCTTCAGAGTGGCGCGCGTTAATTAATTCCTTTGTTTCCGGAGGAAGTGTAGCCATCAAGGTCAATGATGACACTGATGGAGTCACGGTCCTGTGTTTGTCATGATTGTTAAGTATGTGTGGAACTAAGTTTATTATTGTGATTGTTTAGTATGTGTGTAATACTTTGTAAGGACTGTAATATGTTGTTGTGACCTCCTAAGTTGTGATGTAAACCCTGTGGTAGTAGTAACTATGTTGTTTAACTATTTTTTAAGTTATGGACTGCAATGATATGATTTTGGGTAGTGAGTTTTAGGGGCATTTCATCAAAGTGCCCCTAAAGCTATGCCATTTAGGGGCATTTCATCAAAGTGCCCCTAATGCTATGCCATTTATCAAAGTGCCCCTAAAGCTATGCCATTTAGGGGCATTTCATCAAAGTGCCCCTAATGCTATGCCATTTAGGGGCACTTTGTCAAAATGCCTCTAAATACTAGCTTTTGGGGCACTTTGAAAAGTGCCCCAACCAAAGTGCCCCTAAAACTATACCGTGGTGTAGTGTCTGCGACGCTGCCTTCGTCCACGCGCGGAGCCACGGCATGCGCGTCATCCCCACCTACTCCTACATCTCGGTGATCTGCTCTCCCCTGAACTCTCCTCTCCCCGGGGCCAAATCAGTTCTCGATCCCTGAGTTTTTCAGCAATTGAGCAGCGCCGCATTAAACACCGATTTACTAATCGATTTCTCAGTAGCAATAAGTAACATAGAAATCTCGATTGATAACTGTTCTCCAACTGCGTAGACTCACGGCTCAAGAGATTCTAGGAAACTTATCTCTTTCAGGTCAACGTTTTTGTGTGGACAATAGTTGTAAGTCAGTTTGGCTATGTCGACTTGAATCTCTCTCGAAATTGCTCCTACCTCCGACTGATAGCTCATGACCCTGACGCCTATTTCCTGAACAGCATGACACGTACCTCCCCCGCAATCCGGCGTGGAACGAGCTCCTCTATAAGGACGCCGAACCCAAAAACAGCAGCTATATTTGACATAATCGTAAGGCGTTAGGACAATTTTGTTAATCACCGAACCCACGCATGCATGCCCATGCGCGGCCGGAACGGTACCTCTCTCATGCATGCACTAGAAAACAAAATCGCTGATGTCATCCGCATTAAATGCGAAATCCGAAAATTCAAAATGTTTTGTAGCCCAAACCGTTTATCCGATTTATGATCCGTTTTCACCGTTGGACTAGTCACGTCGAGATCTTCCAAACTAGATCCCATGTTGATATGTTCCAACGATATATTTTTTAGACCCAAAAGTTACCCACCCGTTAACACGTAAATTACCAGGCTGTAGTAGTATGTAAGTTACACATCCAAGTAACGATTAATTTTCGGTTTGATACTATCTTCCATTTTTTGTTGTTCTTTTCGATTTTTCCGTGTTTTGAAGTTACAACCTAATTTCATAAGTGAGTTACCACTTTGGGACGATAAATTTATTGTGTACAAGTGTATAAATAACTAAAACAATTAGTATTAAGGTGATAACTTTGTCGATTTCATGATGAAAACTACACTCCTAAAACAGATGGATACTCTATCAGTAGTGGGTGGGTAACTATTATTAAGAGGTCATGGTAACTATACGATTTTATGGTGGATAACTATAGCATGAATAAATGGACAACTCAATCAGTGAATGGAAGGTAACTCTATATGTACTGGGTGGGTAACTATATCATTAACACATGTGTAACTTTATCAGTACTAGGTAGGTAACTCCATCAGTGCTGGGTGGATAACGTTATCAGTACTAGGTTGGTAAGTTTATCAGTACTAGGTGGGTAACTATTACCAATATAGTCTTTTTTATGGTGTATTTGTCATTATAAAATCGAGAGTTATCATTCTAATACTTATGAAGTTGAACGGGTGTTTTAGTGTATAGTTATCAACATGCATGATACATTTACCATCTCAACGTGATATTCACTTATAAATAACTAGGTGTGGTAACTTCAAAAATCGAAAAAAATCGAAAAGAACAACAAAAATGTTCTATTTCAACCCGAAAACTAATCGTTAATATGGTCGGTAACTTACATACTACAACCTGGGTAACTTATATGTTACGGGGTGAGTAACTTTTCGGTCCGAAAAAAAAGTTGTCGGAATATGTCAACATGGGATCTAGTTTCAAAGATCTCGTCGCGACTAACTCAGCGGTGAAAACGGATTCTAAATCGGATAAACGGTTTGGGCTACAAAACTTTTTGAATTTTCGGATTTTACATTAAATGCGGGATGACATCAACTTTTTGGCTTTTTGCGCATGCATGCATGCGGAGGAGGCAATTTCTCTAACTCGCACGCGTGCGCATGGAAAGTCTGAGCGATTCCGCACCGTACGATCGAAAATCAACGTGCCACGTTCCATCTCGCGTTAAGCTAAGCATAAGGCGCTTACAATTAGATTTTCCCAAAAAAATACTCCCTTCGTCCGGAAATATCTGTCGCAACGGTTATTTTGCAAAAAAACCCTAACGTTTCTCAGACACAACCGCGGTCCAACTCCTGTCGGAACACACCCCGCTGCGCTTGGCCACCGAGTTCCCAAACTCCGCCACCGAGCTCCCGTCGCCGTGCCGCGCTCCCCTCTCCTCCACCTCGCCGTTCCACGCTATCCTCCACCTCTCTGCGCTCCTCGCGCCGCCTCGCTCCCCCTCCCCTCGCCGCCTCGCTCCCGTCCAACCAAAAATCCAATTTTTCGGTCCAAGTCGCCGGCGAGGCAGGATCCAGCGTCGACGAGCCCGGATACGGTGGCTGCGAGTCAGGATGCGCCACGGACAGACGAGGAGGCCTGGATGAAGCAATGGCGACGAATCGACGGTTGTGGCCTCCGCCACGGCCGCCAAGCTCTGGAGGCAAGATTCGACGACGACGGGCAGGATGAGATGGAGGCAAGCTTCGATCTTTGACCCTAGGGTCCTCACGGACGCCGGCGTCCTCGGGATCTGGAGCTCGTCAACGCCGTCGGCCTCCTGCTCTTCGCTCACCTCCCACCTTCTACGTCTCCTGGTGTCGGTAAATTCTGCTTCTCCCCGTCTCCTGACTCCTGCTGGCTCTCTGCCTCTGCTGCATGATCTCCCCGTCTCCATGTTATTCTACATGTCTCCTTGCAGAATTGAACTACTCTGGTTTATTCTACAGATAGAATCGAGTGCATGATAGTATGACACTTTAATCAAATGACTCGGAAACAATACATACACTTGTTTGTACAGAATTGAACTACTCTTGTAAGTACACATGGTTATGTGATTAGCAGCAGCTACTCCTAGTTGGACTTATGTGATTAGCAGCAGCATGGTTGCGTTTATGGTTGCGTTTAGGAATTCTTGGTTTGGTTTCCTGTATTCATCTTGGAGTACAAGCAGGTTGGAGTATTTCTCATTAGAGCTTTTAGGCTGATTAAGTGTACTGATAATTTAGTGGTAAAATACACCTGGTTAATTTAGGGCTTTATGCACATGGCCTTGCATATTTAGGATGGGCAGTGACACTAATTACTCCTTGTGCCTCTTGAGTGTGTAATTACTCCATGTGCAACTTGATGATAACAGAACAACAACTAGGAGTATTTTTTTTACCATCATGATACTACAACATTGATCAACATTGATCTGATTACACAATTATTTTGCACAAGTACTCATGATCTGATTGCACAATTATGTACACATGATCTGCTTACACACATGATCTTCTACGTACACACATGATTGCTTAAACAAGATTAGTGTCCCCTTTCTCTGTGTTTGCTATTGTTGCTGCTGGTGCTATGTGTTGCTTCTACTCTTGCTACTGGTGTTGCTGCTCTTCTTTCCCTTTCTCTCCTTGGATGGTCCTGCTGCTCTTCTTTTCTTTTCTTTGCTTGGAGGCTTGGGGGGAGCTGCTTCTATAAGAGTGGAAGCTCATGAATACCAACAATAGCTAATGAGTGGAGCTTATGCAACTGAAGGAACTTGTGAAGTTTGGTGTCTTTCAGTAATCTACTCCACAATTAATACAGAAACATTCAGTAAAATTGACTGTACTGCTGTTTGTGATCACATGCAAGATTATTATCAAATGGTTTTTCATCACTCCATGCCATGTGCTGGATTTACCATCATCATGATATAATGCTGTCACTGAACCATACTGTCAATTCTGGAGAGTAGCTGCTGTTTTACAATGATCAGTATTATTTCAGAGAAGAAACCTTCATTAGCATGTCTTCAGGTTCAAAATTATTCGCACATGTCTCTTGTTATGGAGAGAAGTAGAAAGGGAGTATCCATATGGCTGCTGTTGTGAAGTGATGAAGTCTAGTCTAAATACAGTTTGGAGCTAGTACCTGCAGTTTCAACAAGCAGCTATGGTTTCATTCAGGTTTCAAGTTCAGTGTATGGTTTCCTTGACTGCGACGAATTTTTTTCTCAAACAACCGCAGGATAATTATGCTGCTCTTCCAATGCTGCTGCTGCTGCTGCTTCTCTTTGTTCCTGTTGTGTTCTCCAGTTACTGCTACTGCTGCTCTTCCTAGTACTTGAGGTTCTTGTCCTCCACAGTTCTTGTTAATTTCTGCAATGAAAACATGCTCACTGATGGCTGACACGTGAAGTACAGTTTGTAATACACTCTCAGTTTGCAACACTGGTTCAGTAAATAATGGTTGTAAACTGTCAGATGCATGTATGCTCTTTGTCCAAATGTGATTGGGGATGGCATTCTCAGTTTTATGATGTAATTTCAGTTTGAACAACCTGATGAACTACTAAATTTTCTGTCAGTTTGATGCAATTTCAGTTTCAGCAACCTGAATTTGCAAGATTAAGAACAAGCATACTTTCTGATGCAATTTCAGTTTGAATTTCAGGACCGGGACCTGAATGTCGCCGCCTGTGACCAGACCAGTGGATTTTCCGAGGGCGAGCGGAGCAGCGGCGCGGCCGTAGGAGGGAAACAGGCGACGCGGTTGAGGAGGGAAACAGGCGACGCGGACGGCGACGTCGAGCTCCTTCCTGTCCTCGAGCGGACGGAAACGGTGAGGTCGAGCTCCTGTGCGCGGAAGGCGAGGTCGAAGTCCTGCGCGCGGACGGCGAGGTCGAGAGGTCCTGTGCGCGGATGGCGATGGGCGAGGTCCTGCGCGCGCGGAAGGCGACGGAGGTCGACCTCCATCTTGCGCGGGAGCTGCGATGCGGCGCTGGAATGAGTCGGGGAAGCAGACGAGGTCGAGGTCCTGCGCGCGCGGACGGCGACGGAGCTCGGAGCTGGACGAGGACCATGATTTGAATCAGAGGATTAACTTGATACTCCCTCCAAAATATGTGTCTTTGGTTTGTCCAAATTTGGATGCATCTAGATGTGTTTCATGTCTAGATACATCCAATTTTTGCCAAATCTAAGACACTTATTTTGGGACGGAGGGAGTACGTTTTTAAGCGATTTGGACTAATGTGTAAAATTACATTTGTACAACGCGCGTGACAGATATTTCCGGACGGAGGGAGTAATAGAATGTGCTCGCCGAAGAGCTGTATGTGAGCTCAACTGCTATGTACTCCCTCTGTTCATAAATATAAGATGTTTTAGATTTTCTCCATATTCACATGTATCAACATGTATGTAGACATGTTTTAGTGTGTATGTACACTTATTTGAGTATGCACCTAGTCAACATGTGAGCTAGCTAAAACATCTTATATTAAAAAACGGAGGGAGTATGTATCACTGAATAATCAGCTGGTCGGCTATGGCCACCACATCTTGTAAGCCCTTCGTCGCTGCGCCTGTTCAACTTAAGACTCGGTGTTTATGTAAAAGCATCGTACGGTCGATGTTACAACATTTTATATGGAAGGAGAGGTTTAAACTGAAATAGGTTAATATTTTGATATACAAGCATCAGTAGATCAGGAACAGCTGTGGCCAGAGGTTCATGTTAAGTTTCATGAAATTTCTGAGTGAACACCTAGTCACCCGCACTTATTACCAGAAGGCGCCGGCACCCAGCAGCATTTGGAGAGAGCCAGCATACTCATGTGCAATATCTAGTTTCACAGAAAACAATGAGACGACATGCCAAAACCATGTGACAGAATTTGCTGTGATTCTCCTGATATCGTTAGCTAGGCACGGTAATTATGCATTACAAGAGTAGACACCCATAATTATGCAAAATTTTGTTCGGGTACCATGATATCATTATCCAGACTTGAGAATTATGCGATACAAGCATAGATAACCATAATTATACATAACTTTGTTGTTGCAGGAAGGTGTCTCCACCCAACGGTTATTTCCTGGCACTTCAAAGCAACAACATACATAGTATAATACAGCAGCGACAACAACACGCCTAAATAAGACAATTACTACATATGTACATATCGATCTAACATGATGTCAGCCTGGAACGAAATACATCTCCATCCGCATCATGATCTTGTCCAGCAGTGAGATTATCACCATCTCCATTCTCTTTCGATGTGGTTGTCGTCAGGAGGTGCTCACCCAGGGACAAAGTAATCCATCTTCTCCACTGGCAGGTTTAGCACTGAAGTATCAGCCTGAAAATTGCAAGTGTTCAGTTAGTTATATTGTATGCTTTTGGATATAAATTCAGATCGCGAGGTCCAGCTGGCCGCTCCGCATAAAACACAAATCACAGTACATCATATGTATACCTCCTCAAATGGAACAAACACGAAGGGAGTCAAACCCCTGCTGTGGGAAACAGCAGGCACGTCCGGATCATGCGTCTCATTCTCCTCCCAGCCCTCAACAAGTTCAAGTATGTTGCCTTTCCAGTTTCCCAGTTCAGTCCCATTCACTCCCGTGGTTAGGATCTTTAATACATCCAACCTGTTGTTTGAGCCAATTGTAGTGCCTCTAACCCTGCAGAATGTTGATGTCAAATTGGAAAATTAGGAAAGGTGGCTACATTATCAACACCTATAGAAAGTTTAACTCAAAATACCTAAGGCGCATCCTGACAAGTGTGTATCGATGGCCTGGATATAGGAGTGCCATTTCTATCTGTATGCAAGAGAAGCTAATATTAGCACAAAGTGACAGATATTGCCAAGAATGCATAGACAAAGTCCTAAATTTTTCACCTGAGCATCCTCTGACAGCGTATAGTCGCCTTTAAACACACTGTCCCCTTTTGATGCTCGGAAATGCATGCACTTGACAACGTCTTTAATCTTCATTGCGGAAATCTGCTCATCACACGAAAGCTGAACATCAAATGACATTTCCAATAACCATACTGTTCAGCGTAAAAGGAGTTCAAATAGGGACCTTGTAGAGAAACTTCCCGCTTGGATAAAATCTCAAGTAACGGTAGTAGCAAACCTGAAGCCGACAAAGAGTATTACTAATGCAATTAAATTGGCAAAAAAGAAGCAGATGAAACCAACAAGAAAGCTAATTAACACTACAACGAGAAAAATAAAAATATATAATCCTAATAACTACAGTTTGTAGAGGAAAATGTCTTTATATAAAAGAAATCCTTCCTTCAGAAATAAGCAAAGTGCCACCATACCACATTGACAGTTTTCTTGAACTGCCATTCTGTAACTCCAGTATGAATATATGTGTTTCTACTAACGTAGATACCTGAAGAAGAAGCAAGTGTCAAACGTCAATGCATAGATAATAGAGCCACAACAAGAAAAAGCTCTATTAATTATTTAGAAGAACACAAAGACATTCAGGAAACAAAAGCAACACCTTTCAGCTGGTCTTTGGTGAGGAATTTATCAGGAAGAGTGAAATACTACTAGCATGGTGGCAAAGTTACACTATATTGACTTCAATGGGTATACACCTTTCATATTTTTGTCGATAAAAGGGGTCAAAGTTACACTATATTGACTTTTGACTAAAAATATATGCCTTACTTTAAGGAACGGAGGGAGTAGGACAAGCTCGTAGCGAAATCAATACTAACATGTAAAAACCTAAATGATGTTTCCAACAAGAGTGGGAGCACCCACCACTACAGGCAGTTAAACACCAGCACATATTTTAACAACCTAATATACCTTTGATAGCATGGCCACTGCAGATATATCTACATGCGAATAAGGGGAAGAGATACAGACGTGGGACTATAGAGAGATACGGGCGTGGAACTTGGGGCATTCAGAGAGGGCAGTAAGTGAAAAAAAAATCTCGTGTCAGCTCTCCTTGGTAGCTGTGCTGGGAAAAATATGTCATGATGCTCCAGACCTCAAGTGTGCAAAGCTAAGCGGATGAACAAAAAACTAGTTTTGAATATAAATAGCACTTTATAAGAATTTTCGTTGTAATGCCCAGTAACTGAAACTGGCACAGATATCTTGAAAGAACTTCCACTAATCATATACTTTGTTTTCATGGTGACCATTTTAAAACCAGAAAACTGTGGAATTTCCTAGGCAACGCAGTCAGTTTGAACAGATTCAAAAAGGAAGATATTAAACCCCAAAGCAGTTTGCCTATTCGAGTAATTGTGACTATTAATTCACCATATCATACAAAGAAATTCAGAACTGCTTCTTGAATATTTACCATCACTTCGGATTCTTGGTCTCTGCACCCACATTTTCCTCCAGGAAGAATCATATAACGACTGCACCATCTTGTAGTTTGCCTCCATTCCATTCCTCTTTGCATAAAGGAGTCAGATGTTTAAGTGACAACGAGTATGAAAACCAAAAACTAAAATAGATGTGTATCTAACCTGCCATGTTTTCAGGCAAGCATTCCGCCACAAAGTAGGACTGCGTGCCGTATATTTCCACTTGCGGCATACAGTAGCAGCCCTCCCTAAAGTATATGGGCTCATCCGTGCAAAGATCTGTTGAAAACATTGCCACAAAACAGTTAAGCAAAGCAATATGTCATTGATTATTGCAATCTTGCAACATAATAGATAAGCCAAGCAATATGGAATTATGGATTACATTCTGTGATCTAATATGTTAGCCTTTTTTCAAGGTTATAAAAAGCGCGCTTAAGCGCACGCTTAAGCTCGCTTAGGCGCTGAGCGGAGCAAAACGCCTAGCGCTCAACTGCGCTTAAACGTGCGCTTAATTGCGCTTAGCGCTTTAATCCTTCAGAAAGAGAAAAGCGGAGGCAAAACGCTCAATTAGTGCCTAGCGCTTAATTGAACCTTCTTTTTTCACATTGATGCCATGATAGAATGAGGTACCGAGTCATTGAGATACTTACCTTATGGTCAATCAGGGATATCAACTTGCATTCATGTTAATATGTTGTGATATGCGACTTATATAGTGACGTTTGAAGAGGAAATACACCCTCCTTTCTTTTTTAACTAGTTTTAGACATTGAAATGGTCTTGAATAAAGATTTTCACTGCTAGTTTTTCCAAATAAATGCTAGGAAAAGAGTAGCTTTCATTGGCAAATCTACTAGTATCATTACCGTGCCACAAATCTATAACAGTTCTGCTAATATTAGGGGCCGGAATTTTAAAAGTTTGACTTCGTGCATTTTTTGAACTACACCTATCTGAGAATGTAAGGAGTACATAATTAAAACTAAGATAATGGTTTAACACAATACGTAAAACTCATGCATCAAAATATGGTAAATGGATGCCCTTAGGGTTTAACCCATACAAATATGTAATCATCACCTCGGTAAGCAGTTCATCTGGTAAGCACTGGTGAATGAGGGCTGGATCAGGCCTACTTCTCAAACTGCTGAACGGTGAGGCAGGTGGAACTCTTATCCCATATAGTTCTGTCAAGACAATCAAACAGTAGAAGGCACAAAGCTCGTAAGTCTTCCATTACGCTAGGCTAATGGCCAAGTGATTGACCAACGAAAACGAGAGAAGGTGCAGACAACCACTTAAATGAAGCATTAACTTCATGTTGTACTTACTCAACCATGGTCTATCTGTAGCAATATATGTCATGCTTCTTGAATGATCAAATGACTTAAACTCTGGGCCGATATCAATAGAAATATCTGCAAGACATCAATGCATCAAATTTGCCAAAGTAAGAACTAAACAAATAGGCCCGAAAGTGTGATAGTAAAGGAAAATGAATATTTGGTCTAGCTCTGCAGCCTCTGCTTAAAAAATGTGAATCCTGAATAATCAATACTCACCTCTTTAATTCATACTTTGACAGCACAACCAAAGAGATCAAATAATAACTCAACTCCCTTGCAACACTAGATATATCGAGGTATTACCAATCTAATTTCCATAGCACAAACGGAGAGCCTTGCGTCATTACTTCTGCTATGATAGGATTGAAGGGGTCATTGACAGATGCTATTGTGGAGTAGGTTTTGTTCAGGTCGATCACAAGTGCTTCATCGCCGTCGTCGATCACCAGCACATGCTTCTTCAACCCCTGCCTGCTCCCCATGCAAGCTTTGGAGGCCCTGCTGCCTGGTTCCACCAGCGAGATGTCGCTGGTCTAAGGTAAGATCCATTGGCATGGGAACTCCAAGACAGCAAAGCATCTACAGGCTCCAGAAATTGGCTGCAACAGTTTACTGCTTTTTGGTCCCTCGGTTCGTGATCAAGGGACCGAAATGTATTTTCTACTCTTTTTAGTGGTCCTTTTCAATGCAAGGGCGATTGTACCGTGGTACCTACTTTTCAATCTTAATGCAAGTGCTCTAGGCCATCAGTTCATTAAACACACACGTCACGACCTCAATGTGCCTCGTGACCTTGTTGAATCATGCTGAACTATAACCCTTCGGGGGACACTTCTAACAGCACTATACCATTTCTTCCTTGCATTGATGTGCCTTGGTGAATGCCGATTCAAACTATAGAACCTTGGTAGATGTACTGCTGAGTTCTTACAACAAACAGTATATGGGCGTATCAATATGCCTTGTTGGAATGTTCATTCGAATTCTATCCATCAGTAGACGCAGTCACTCTCCATACCTAGTGTTTCATTAAGATAGGTAACATGAATATAGAAGGAGTGGGATTACATGTGATTTGGTGGCATAACGGATGATCATCTAACTAGTTCGTCTAACTAAGGAATGCTTTTTAAAAGTGTTAACCCGTTTATCAGACTACTCCAAATGGTCCAAGAGGTGACGAAACATTTGACAAAAATGAGGCAAATAGACACGCAGAACCAACGGCACCGAAACCCAATCTTCACCGCCCACCAACCTAAGAAACTGAACGCAAATCAAGTTGCGTCGTTGAAGCTCCACGCCCAGCTCAGCACGTTCAGCGTCGAGGACCAGCAGCGCCTCACAGCTATTCCATGCCTAATCTACAGGGCGGATTGGCTAGGGCACCGGGGTCAGAGAGAGAAGAAGCGGATTTGCTTGGACAGGCAAGGGGATACAAAACAGGGGACTGGGCCGAGAACTTCTTCCTTCGTCGCCGCGAAGCGCCAGCGCTCGCGACAGCGGCAACCTCCCGTGCGCGGCGGCGGAAGGGGGATCCGTCACGCCGTGTTGGATATGGAATAAGGTTGATTTCTTTCAAACAAATCAAAAAACAACACCGCGGTAGACTAGAGTAACAAAATTCTCCGTCTGAACCTCAAATTCGCGTGGAGTGAGTAGCCGAATACCTGGGGAAGCCATGGGGTGCGAGAACTCGGAGGAATCGGAGCGGGGAGGGGCGGGAATGGCACGCGCGGGCGATCCCAATCATCTCTGTTGGAGGGGGTGGGGAGGAGAGAGGAGACGCTCGAGGCCTCCAGAGAGAGTTTGTCTTCCTCTACGACCACAAATTTGAGGGGAGTTAATCGCTTGGTCCACCGGGTCAGTACACCCTGGTTTTTTACAACGTGACGTGTGATAAGTTTAGACGGCATAAATTTGCAGCCCACCAGGCTGGCATTGATCTGGACTGAAGATAGCCGTTTCGCTATTTCTCAAACGTCCTACAAAAATGCTACAAATGGCTATTTAATACGGAGTATGATTATTAAGTTGGCGGGGATTTTGGGCTTTCGGGTGCCAGCTCATTCTATATGTGCCAAAAAGAATTTAGAAATTCTGAAGAAAGTCAAAAATCATGAATCTTCTTGGGAATCAAACATGAGCAAGGATTGTTGTATAAAAAGTTTGGCCAAGTAATGTTTCCGATTGACTTCAGGGCGAAAAAATTATGGCACAATATAGAGTGAATAATATTTGTAAAGGGCATTCTTTTGCCAAAGTCTTTGACCGGAATACAATAAAATTCATTTCTTGACCAAACTTTCATACGAGTAACAATATTTTATCATGTTTATCCAAAAAAAAACAATTTCAGAATTGTTAACTTTTCTATTTACTTTTTTTTTTGCATACATGGGTGTATATTCACGATAAAGTCCTCATTGGAGACTATGTATGGATATAAATAGTCACTCCAGATATTCTTTTAGCTATTTTGTTGCGACAGACCGTGACAGACAAATTAAGAATAACATAGCTATGTAACACTAAAATGTGAAATCACAAGTTCTACATGAAGAAAAAGTGATCATGTTAAGATAAATTGTTAGCTAGCGGGCAATCTTTGGGTCATGGAATTTCGTAACAACCAAATGTGTTTTTTACTGAGAAAATCCGACACTTTGATGTCTTGAAGCAAAAAATAATGTAACATATATACAGAAGAACTATCATTACAAATGGTGTGACTTCTTAAAGCTATAAGATATTCCCTTTGTCCCATAATGTACACATATTATATTATAGTACGAATGGAGTAGTAATGCCAGTAGTGATATTGGGGGCCACTTACCCTTACATATGTGTCGTCACATATAACACCAAGTAACATGGCAATGTCCGAAAAATAATGTTTTATTTCAAAATAAACCGTTCTTGCTTTCAAATAAATCATTTTCTCTTCACATTGAAATAGAATCTAACTAAAACGTATGAGGAACTAAAGTCTTGGCGGAATTTTTTTTTTCCAAATAGCTGGAACAGGTTTATAATATCTAAAAAATTATCAAGAAATTTATAGTTAACTTTTTAGGGCGAAATTTATAGTTAAATAAAAAATACAAAAAAAACTCAGGCCCGTTCTGTGTACAGTATAATTTCCCCGGTGTGTTTCCTGTACTTTCCAGACACCGCGGAAGCGAAACGATAGAGGGGTATCCAGTATGGCGGCAACCTTCTGCACCTACCCCGCCGCCGCCGCCGCCGCCGCGGCCACAAACCCTACCCACCGCCGCCTCCGGACCCTAACCGCGCCCGCCGCCCTATCTGCTGTCCCTAAATCTGGCCGCCGCCAACTCCGCTCTGTGCTCTCTTTCCGGCGCCCCAATGCAGCGCTACCGCCGCTCCGAGTAGCCGGCGCTGACCCACAGGTGAGATCTTTGGATACCGTCCTCACTGCTGTTTGCTACCAGATTGGTATTCTCTACTCGATTCGTGGAGAATTCGCCTCTTTGGTCCTCCTCTCTTGTTTGAGAGACAGGGATTAACTGCTTGGGAGAAGTATTGTTGTTTTGTTTATATATTGTTTCAATTAAAACTTTATTGTGATGAGTAAGGTAAGCTTGTGACTATTGGTAATCACTCAATTGAGAGTACACTTGCACTCTTGCAGTATGCTCTGAACGAAATAGAATTTAGTGTTAGTCATCGGTTGGCCACATCCAAGAGAAGAAGATAAGGTTAATTTAGATTGGTTCGGAATATTTTGGGTAAATAGCTAAATGAACAAGACTGAGTATAGTGATATTAAGACACGGTTGCAGCATGTTAAGCTACTTTTGCAACCAGTGAGCCTTGAGATTATTAAATGACCCAAATATTGGTACCAGTGTGGGAAATTTGAATGGAAAATAATCAGTTTTTGCTCATTTTATTTATTGGAGCTTATTTTTATGTATTTGGTTTAATTTGATCTATCAAGTTTCACTGAACCGGTTTGTGTTGGTGCAGGTTGTAAATGGGGAAGATTTCCCTCCTATGAATGACCTAATTCGACTATACAAGAAAGCTTTTATAGCTGGAAACGATGATGTTGTTAGTGATATTGAGAAGGCCATCGTTGGCATGGAGGAAGAGAGAAGTAAAGCAGCTTCTCAGTTTGAAAGTATTACAGCTGAAATAATTTCAGGGAAGAATAAGTTTCTTCGCTTAAATGCTGATCTAGAGAATTTCCGGAAGCAGACTGAAAAGGACCGTGCAAAGTTTACATCAAAAATACAAGTGGAACTTGTGCAGAGTCTGTTGCCTCTGGTTGATAGTTTTGAGAAGGCAAATGTAGAGGTCACCCTAGAGACTGATAAAGAGCAGAAGATTAGCACAAGCTATCAAGGCATATACAAGCAATTAGTAGAGACCTTGAAAAGCTTAGGTGTAGGGGTTATTGAAACTGTCGGCAAGCCATTTGATCCATTGGTAAGTATCGTTTACTTTTTCTATCATCAACTTTTTATATACCTCATCGGAGCCACTGCTTTTCTTCTTGTATCAACACATGCATATTGATTCTGCATTATGTTCATTTTGGGCGTAGTCTAATGATATATAGATGATGTAGCCTTGTTAGTTCAACATTACTTTCGTAACTCGAGAAGTGGATTGTTGGTAATCTGTTGGTCAATTGATTATTTAACATTTATCCACGGGTTCATATACGTTATGTACTACTTAGTTTAGCTCAGCTGTCACATTACACCAATATGCATTTTGTGAATTTCTATTATCGTCTGTGCTGAAAAAAGTCATTTGTCCACTACCTTGAACACTTTGGGAAAGTAGGAATAATGGGAATATCACCTGCTTCCTTTTCAAAAGAAAGAAATAGAGGATGGAAATACAGGGGATGCTCATGCTACTCTTCTCGCATCATATGCATCATAGTGGGAGCTGATTGATTTTTTTTTGAAGGTTCATGAGGCTATCGAGCGAGAAGAATCTGCGCAGTTTAAGGCAGGGGTCGTCTCACAGGAAGTCCACCGAGGGTTCCTTCTGGGGGAGAGAGTGTTAAGGCCTGCCGCCGTGAAGGTCTCTACCGGTCCTGGTGAAGAAAACGCGAGCTCCACATCTTCGGAGGAGTCTGTGGAGGATACCAAAGAGGATGCCGCTGTCTGAAACTCTGAATCCGCCGGAAAACGCGGCGCCAGCAGTAGCAAGTCGTTGTAGCCAGAGCACCATTCTTTAGGAGCTCGCATTGTACTGTTAATATGGAGCGGAGTCATTTGATTCCAAGAGTCCTTTTTGAAACAACACATATGAGAATATACATTTATGGTGGTCGTGAGTATCCTATAGAACTTTTACCTTGGTGCAATCTACTAGGTGTGTTTTTCTGTGTAAGCACTGAAGATTTTGAATGACAATGTACATTAACTTGTTGTCCAGTCGCATGAAAGAACTTACAAGTTATAACCGTATGTGCTTGGAGGGTAACAAAATTGTTGTTTCTTCGAGCATATTGAGATATGAGACTCTTATGTTTAGCATGGATGCTTAACTAGGCACAACTATTTAATAGTACTTCAATATCAATCAAAATCTAGGCACCTACAGAGGCAGCTCGGTCCCTGGCAGTTTGCAAATTCCCGGCAGAAGCAGGCGCTCCCAATCGGCTTCGCATCTCCATCTTCTTCACGACACCACGCTGGAGGGAAGTGAGGGTTGTCACTAACCACCACGGCACCATCCCGCCTGCTTGACGATTGTTGCCGGCGCTCCCGCTACTAGTCTGGACGTTGATTGACTCACCAGGCTAGCTGCAGCTCAATGACTCCAGTAGCAGACCACAGTGCACAATTCTGGTTCACAGAAACCATTGTCAAAAGAACAAATATATGTATTGCATATCCAACTGTTCACAGAAGAAAGAACAATCCTTTTGGATGAGCACACTACAGGGACCAAATGGCCAAATGCCATGAATTATATGGTACAGTACATCTCTGCGCCGGGTCCAGACGGCGAGAACACTGACCATCTCTACTCTACTGATTGAGCTAACCGCCTAACCATGCAGGCCTTGGCCTCAGGGAGTGGCCAACATGACCCTGGACATGTGTTTGTGTGTGCATATGTGTGTGTCCGTGAGAAGATGCTGATGCTGTCACAGCGATCTGTCCAAGGGTGAGCAGCAATCCATCCATTTATTTCCGCCTATACCAGAACAGCTCATGTTGATCCGTCAAATTCCTGAACAGTTTCAGCAGCAAGATTTAATGCCAGATCAGAAGAATTTGGCGTAGTCCGGAGGCTGCTGGTCCCAAACTTCCATAAAACCTGAAACAACACAAAATTGCATCTTAATCTTGGAGAACGCCAGGAGCTTAGGAATATCACGATGGCAGGCTGCAACTAACAACGTGAAGCTCACTGGATAATGGTGTGACCCGACTTACGGCAGAAACAGCTCAAAATATAAGCTAAATCATAAGATGAGACACCCCTTTCCAACTATACGTATAGCT
The DNA here is from genome assembly GCA_947311845.1 of Poa pratensis. Lineage (NCBI taxonomy): Eukaryota > Viridiplantae > Streptophyta > Magnoliopsida > Poales > Poaceae > Poa > Poa pratensis. The sequence continues at coordinate 24,739,362 of CAMZMU010000051.1, read as the reverse complement.
CTGATTTGCAGACCTAAGTGAACATAGACAGCACTCCTACATTATCAGCATTTCCACTAACTTGCTTGTGAACAAGTCCAAAAGGCAGTGTTGCAAGGATAACAATGTGTGCAGAATGCCAAATATAGTGACTAATATACAGCAGGTTAGCTTAACTGAACTTTTGTGCTTGTAAGTTTAGGAGTTAAAGCATTATAGGCATATCTTTGGTAGTCTTTTAAGTTTTCAAAAGCCTTCAGAGTACATAAATGAGAGAAAGACCATGCTACGCAGAAACCAACAAAGCTGATATAAACAAACAGTCATAGAAAGACTTGAGTAGAGAAGTATCAATTACCAATATCAGTGAGAGAACCATATATTGGATCATCCATGACAGTGATAACCTGCAAGAACGAAATTTATGTACCATTATTTTGAAGAAAAAAATGTGATAACTTATATAAAAAAACGTGGTAGAACGACGACACCATAAAATTTAGTCATAGACTATAGACTCCTCTACTCTGTGATGAATGGCTAACAATACTAGGAAAGAGGAAACCTCACCTCTGACCCATTTAGGCCCATCTCAGCATGAACGTCTGTTTGTATTGGTGGGTAGCATGGCATATCAGCACCAAGGAAATCTGGAATTGCAAGATTATAATCATCTTGCAAACCAGGAAAAATGTTGGTGTTCACAGCAGGGTGCATCATAGTATCCATGCTTGAATATACCATCCCGCTTCTGTTCAACAGTAGATTGTTAGTAAATAAATGTAAGTAAGTATTTCAAGCATGTAATCTGCAGCAATAACTGATAAACAAATATTCTATCAAGCTAACTAATAAAGAGGAGTCAAATCATACATAGATTGGTACGCCATTGAGATGGTTGCCCCATGTTAGCAACCGGATGGATTATGCAGAAATACTGAAGGCATGGTCGCGCCATAATTCAGCCAAAGACATGGCCACCCAATCCATGTTCAACATTACTATGGCATTATGCCACAAATATAAGTAGTAAGTTAGTTTCATGTTTTTCTTGACTGTGAATACAGTAGCTTATCATATTAATGCCATAATATGAATATGCATATCTTGCTGTTGCTGATACTAAGATGGCAAGATTGGCCAGGAATGAAACTTGGGAGGACAGCTCACAGCCTATTTTTACCTATTACAGATTTTGTCAGCAGTTACTGAGCCATATAATTGATTATACAAATAAATGGTCACCTAGAGTCCAGTCATATGCAGTTCATAACGCTGAAAAGGAAATGAAATGTTCACTCTTGTATATCTACCAGCAGAATGAAATGACAGAGATATGGGAGGAGAAAGTAACTCACTCGGCTCTTGAAGTGTCACAAGCACTAGGTTCAATTGGCGAGTCATCTTCAATATCAATAACAACCTTATCATCCAATGGAATTTGGGAGTACCTGTCACTAGTACTTGCATTATCCACAGTTGTTACAAAGTCAAAATGCTGCTGATTGTGTGCCTCCATTGAAGATACGATAGTGGAGCATTGGCCAAAACCAGGATCATGTCGTATCTCAGCATGCTCTGGACTGCCAATTAGGTTCAGATCACGTATTTTAAACGAGCTAGATTGACCAAGCTTTTCCTCTTCTATTTTGACAACAGTTTCCTCTCTGATATTAGGTAATAATTCCACACCAACTGTTTTCCCTTTATCTGTTGAATCAATCAAGTGTTCGTCTTGTGGCGGTGTATCAATATTGTAAATCTGCACCCCTTCCCTGATTTGAAGCTTCGAGCAATCTTGATGAGAGGACAATGTAGGATATAGTCCATCTCGCTCCTTAACTTCCTGAACTGCGTACTGTTGTGCAGTATTGTTGTTTCCTTGCATATCTTGTGTTTCATTTTCGTGGAGTCTCACTTGTTCCACCATTTGATTGCAAGCAATACTTGGGTCAGTATGTTCCAGGCTGAGAAGGTCATCTTTATTGTCTCCTTGAACGTTAGTCAAGGAGCTGCAACTTGCTCCTTCATCAATCACCATCGGAGGAATCAGATCTACCTGTTCGGCTAATGCAGTATCTCTATGGGCTGGTGCTCCATTCCTGTGTGGAAGTATTGATCGTGGTCTTGTTGGGGCTCTTGCAAAACCACAATGGCTAAGCAAATCCTGGCAAGCATCATGCAAGTTATTCTCCACACTTGACACCTTCTCATCTGAATCCTTATCTTCAGTCATCTCATCCAAAGTCTTGTCATATTCAGCCTTCTGGTCCATAATACTACTACCATCAGGCTTCTCGGTTGAAACCTTGTCATCTGAGGGCAATGGCGAATGTCTTATCTCTCCCTCCTCATCAACACTAGAAGAAGCATGATCATGAATGCTCTCTCTGTTGATCCCTTGCTCCGCGACCACTGAATTGGACACCTTACTATCCTCCTGCATCTTATCAGCCTCATTCTCATGCTGTGCTGCTTGCACGGCATCAACATCCTTCCTGGTATTACTGGTAGGGATCACTTTTGACCCAGTATCCTCCAACTCTGACTCTCCCACAGCCTCCACCTTTGGAGCAGGTCCCTCCCCAGCAACTCCTGATAAGCTACTCCCAATGTCATCGATCACTCCACCTCCGCGCCGCTCCCTCCTATACCCAGGAGCCGCATCCTCCTCCTCCTCGTCCTCATAATTCCGGCTATCCAAGTAATCCCTACTCCTCTCCCTATCCCCGCCCCATTCTGAATTCCTGTTGTAAGCCCCAAACTTCCTCTTCCCCCTTCCATTGTAGTTACCGTTATTGTAATCACCACCATGGCTCCACCGTGAGCGGGGGTTAGGATCACTGTACTCGTCACCGAGCCGCTGGGGCCCATTCCGGCGGGAGTCGTAGGCCTGCGGCAATGTAGGCGGCATCTGGCTCCATCCAGCGCGACCACCGCCGCGCTGCAGGGACGCAGGCGGAAGCACGCCTTTCGCCACCAGGTACTCGGCGGCGAGGCGGCCGGCCTCCATGAGCACCTCGTACCTGTGCTGCGGCGGCAGGCCCGGCGAAATGGGAGACGGTGGCGGCGGGTAGAACTGCTTCCTTCCGCGGCCGCGGCCGCGGCCGTAACCGCGCCCGAACGGCGGCACGCGACCGCGGCCGCCGCCGTGCTGGTACTGCATCCGCGGGTGGTCGAACCGCTGCAGGCTCACGCCTTGCTGCCCCCGATCCATCCGCCGGGAGGAGCAGATGCAGCACGACAGAGACCACGCAAGCTAGAAATGCGCGTCGGGATTAAAAAAATGCGATAGCCACTCGCCCGAATCGGAGGAGGCGAAGCGCGGGGCACGTACGGGCTTACGGGTGGACGACGGCGGCGGCGGGGCGCCGGACCATCGGAGGCGTCGTGGAATCGGGTCGAGATTTGGGTCTCCGGAGGGAGTCGGAGCTACGTTTTCGCAACGAAAAAGTGGAGGATAATTTGCGAGAGTCAAATGACGAGGAGTTTTAATTCGTCTTGCTGTTTGGTCGTTTCGTTTTTGGGGTACACGTGGGGTGCCTCGGCTGCTGGAATATCCAGAGCTGTTGGCCGAGTGACATGTGGGCCATGGACGTGTGGGCCCGTGTGTCGGTGAGTGCCTCGGCTGCTGGAATATCCAGAGCTGTTGGCCGAGTGACATGTGGGCCATGGACGTGTGGGCCCGTGTGTCGGTGAGTTTTAGTTTGCTCGTGTGGATACTGTGCCCCCGGTTCTTGATTAGGTTGGACACGCTCATGGGACCGGCCTGAGTGAGGATGGCGGTAGGTAGACGAGAGACTTCCTTTTTTTTGTTTTTTTGGCGACGAATGATCGACGAGAGACGTTAGCCCGCATAATATGCACTCCTTTCAACTAACTTATTATTTTTCGTGAAATACTAGCATGTCAAGAATGTATGTAGCGCAAGAAAATGTTGAGCTATGTCAAATAATATTTGATAATAGATTTTTTCCAGACTTTTAACTTAACCTTTTCATTTGATTAGTGAAAAAATATCTATGACCTAGGAGCACTGATATTTTTTGATGGTATTCCCTCCCGGCCATCCCTCCTCCATCAAACCGGGACTCACATAAGCGCCGTGCTCAATAAACCAGCCAACCTTTTCGTCTGATCTAGACCGAAGCCATGTCAGGAGAGGAAACTCACGAAACACTCAAAGGAGAGACTAAGGCTTTGGCGATGTCAATTTTGAGAAGCAGAGCAGGCACCTTCTTCGTGTGCATGGACCCAACAAAACCTATGCTCACAAACAAAGAATCCATTTGATACGTGAAATTTTACTATTTCCTGTGATAATTGAAATATTTCTTATGGTGTTCTCCAAAGACCCTTGAAATACTAGGGCAGTGAGGAACTAGGCAGTGGCGGAGCTGCGCACTAACAATGATGTCAAGCGACATCACAAAACACTTGTGAGCAGGAAGGAATTGCTATGGGTACATAATAATTGACTCCAAAAGTACTAGCTAATGACCTCATTACAATCAGATTGGAGCTTTTGACATCACTTGAAGCATGTTTCAGCTCCGCCACTGGAACTAGGGATCCCCTTTTTGCCATCCGTCATCCATTGAACCATGACTCAAGTAGACACCATGCTCAGCAATCCAGCCAACTTGTGCGTCCGAAGATCTAGGAGAAGCTCATAGAGAGGCTATCAAATGTTTTTTTACTTGAGAGGCTATCAATGTTTTGGCTATGTTAATTTAATTTTAAGAGACATAGGAAGCACCTTCTTTGTGTGCATGGACCGAGCAAAACTTAAAATCATTGAGCTCACAAAGCATCTAAGGCATCCCTAACATGTGACCTTCAGCCCTAGGTGTATAAGACATTTTTTTCTTGCAAAATTACGACTAATCTTGTTTTGCAGGAAATACGTTGACTAAAGGGGGAAGAGTCTCTCGTTTAGCTGTCCGTTGTTACGAAGGATGAGACCTCTCTGCGAATTAACGCGGATATCACCCAGAGGAATCCGCGCAGTGGGGATTTGAGCTTTGATGGGCGGGTTCAGCAACTTGAACTCCTGCCACTGAGCTAGCACTCAGTTCTTGTTTTGCAGGAAATAATTAGTCCCTTTGATTCATGAAAAGATCTATTTCCTGCGAGAATTTAACAATGAAAAAAGCGTTATAATAAAATAATGTTAGCATCAAATAGTGTGCTATATCGCGCTATAACGTGCTATTAGCGAGACATTGTACGTGATGCAGCCATAGTATTTTAATAATAAGAACTTAAAACCTTTAAAATACCCGTGGGGAGGTATCCATCTGACAGTCGTGGTTGCACACTCGCCCATTTTCCGCATTTCACGGCTTGGGCGATGGAGCTGCTCGGACCGTGCGTGTGTGTCTCGTGAATTTCCACCTACCACATTCTCCGCCACGACTCCTCCCAAGTTCAACTCCCCAAACCAGCCATGGCAAGCGCCGCCGCCTGCTCGGCGCCTCCGCGGCACCTCTGCCGCGCCACGACGCTGCTGTCTCCCTCCGCCGCCGCGGCGCCCAGCCGCCGGATCGTCGGATACGGCTACGGCTCCTCCTCCACCTGCCGGTGGCCTTGCCGCCGGTGGGCTCACGCCGTGCCCCGGATCCGGCGGCCGACGCCTCGCTCGAAGACAGCGAGGGTGAGCTGCGCCTACAAAACCGGCGGTAAGACCCGCTCAGCCGCCTCGCTGGGGTGATCCCCGTTAAGCTTCAGTTTAATCGCTCGTTAACCGCTAGTAGAATCCCATTTCCGTTTTACTTGGACGCTGTGGCTTCGTTTCTCATTTGCTCGTTGCTGAAGGCAGTCTGTAAGAAGCTTGAATGTAACGTACTTAATGAAATGGAATGATTGGGCCGGAAGAATTCGACCTTATGAATTCAATTTTTGGGCCACTTAAATATGTTACAAAGATCAACCCTGGGCCTTGGCTATTCAAATTCCTCGCTGTAAAATTGATCTTCATCTCTGAATTTCACCAATAGAAGCTTGGAGCTCTTGAATGAAGTAATTTGAGTACAAGGATTATTGGCACGTGTACACGTGTGTGTGAGTTAGTCGCTGATGTACTAGTTTCAGTATTGTAATGTGCAGGAAAATGCAGCTCCATGTTCAGTTCATTGATTGCCTGTTCCATTGATAAACGTAGTGGAAAGCAGTAGGCATTGTACGCGTGTCATTATCGTGTTATTTGGCTGCCCTACATATTTTCGCTAGTCCTAAGTCGTAGCTCACTCGCTCACTGTATGGTAATGTGCTAATATATAGTGTCAGACTGATACTCAGGTACAGTTCTTACAAGCTGAACTATTGGGTAGATCCTTCTCCTTCAGATTTTAGAAGAACCCATTAGCTTAGTTCGTCTTTGTGATTCACCTCAGTGAAGACTAGTAGCTACCCCCACACTTCTTTCCCATGTTTGATTTTCCAAAATCTGCTAATTAACTTCATTTGCATTCAGTTCTTTGTGAATTTTGTTTGCACATGTAGAGAAGATATCTAACAGTAGTCATGTTCTATCCGTTTGTACAGCTGAAGCAATCACCGTGTGTTCCTGGAACCAATATGTTATCTGCAGTGATGTACCTGTGCTTGTTGAGTTTTGGGCCTCATGGTGTGGACCTTGTAAAATGGTAGATCGAATTATCAACGAAATTGCAGAAGAATACACTGGAAGGATAAAATGCTATAAGCTTGACACTGATGATTACCCACAAACTGCAACATCTTACAATATTGAGAGGGTTCCGACTGTTTTACTATTCAAGGCTGGAGAGAAAATACATAGTATTACTGGGACTCTGCCAAAGGCTGTTTATGTGAGGGCCATCGAGAAATCTTTCTTGGAACAATGATCATTCTGGTCAGAAAGTTATATTGTTGCCTGGTCCAGATTCATATTACCATATAATTCATTTATCACCGCCAGTTGGTGCAAAGAGTACGGATGGTAAAGTGGGAGTTAGAGTGTGAGCTTCTTGCATGGACCTACACTGTACGTGTTATCCCTTTGCTACGCTTCGGTAATGGAAATATTGATGTACCTCTGGAAAAAAGAACGGATTGCTATACTTTTTATTTTACTTCAAAGGCTGTAATGAATCAGGTTGTTATCATTGATGTGAAACAGGGTCGCATATTTGAGGCCCTCACAAGTATTTTGTTAATGACGTCAAAGTCAGATTTTCGTTATACTCTTCTCTTTTGCACCCTTTGTGTGTTTCACTCTTCCTGCTATTTTTCAAATATAGGATAATCTTTCATCATTTAGTTTCCACAGTTAGTCTTGTTATAAGCTATAATCATTTATACATAAGGAGGTAACCTGCTGGAGCTAATCTTCTGGAACGGTACGTTTCTGCTATGTAAGTGCACTTGTTGTTTCTATGGGCTTCTATTGCCGAGCAAATTCTCTCAAGTAGCTCTTGAAGGTATGTATTGAAACTTTGTGTTCCTATTATTTGTTGTCTCTAATCTGGAATATATTTCTAGACCCCCTCTTTGATCCAAAGAAATTCCAAAGGATTTTTGGAGTATTCTAGTCTTTAGGAATTTTGCCTGTGTGGGTTGTTTGATTCGTAGGGATGCGAACCATGGGAAGTTTTACTTAGCGTTCATTTAAATGGATTTCATAGGAACATTCCATCCACTCCAACCTCCTGGATGAATCTTAATTTTTTTTCCTATGGACAATCAAACATCGTTCAAATCCCGTAGTATTCCAGAGGACATGACACTCTAATCCTGCATTTTCCAATTCCTGGGTTTTGAGAATGCTGCGAATCAGAGAGGCTAAACGTTGGTTGTCATCCATGTATTTTTATTTCCTGAAGTTTGCCTAGATGGAATCTGCAGCTCTTGTTGGGCTGATAAAGAAGTCCCACACTAAGGTAAACCATGACAGGGAATAAGGTTGTATATTAGGTGCACGGATGTTGGTGGTTGCTGTGGCAGGCGGTATCAACAGGCTCGGTGCCATGGATAATCCTTCCATGCTGAAGACTAGTGCATAGTGTCTGTGGGTGGTCTGAATGGAGCCAATGGTATGATACATTTTTTCTCCGAAAAGAATGGTATGATACATTAGATTTGGATTCCTTAGAGAGTGAACCCCTTAATGTTAATAATCTGAAACTGAATTAATTGTTACCTCATTTTCCATGGGCAGTAGCACAGTTGCAGCTGCTCCCACAGTGGCACTGTTAGCTAGTCGTTACATGTTTTTAGCCTGCGTTTCAAATTTCGAGCAATGCAGAGTAGCCTGTTGAGAAGGAGGTAGCACGATAATATGCTCTGAACTGCCTGGTGATCACCAGAATGTGCAGATAGACCTAAGAGCAGCTGAACCTAGGGATGCGAGAACGGGACCCGTTTGTCCCACTTTTCATCCATTTTGTACATGTCTAGTGCAAATTTTTGGTCCAAAATTTTGTACTAGATATGTACAAAATGGATGGAAAGTGGGACAAACGGGTCCCATTTTCGCATCCTTAGCTGAACCACATTATGTGCCACATGGGTGAGATCAAGATTCTGGTGATTGTCTGATGACTGCTCGATCTTACCTCAATCTGCATATTCCAACGGTGACGGGGCTACACCGGATAATGTTTTGCTGAAGTTGGTGTATCTGAAACTGTTGAGACTGTTTTCTCCAACTATATTCAGTTCGGAGCCCTGAACTTATCTTGGCTTTTATGTTCGATTTCAGTGAATGCTACTTGTAGTTTCAAAGGTACATGAGTGAAGCTGGTTAGACACAGGTAGTCCACCAGGTGATTACTCCTTTAATCCTATTCCGGATTTTATGACATGGATAATTCATATGTACTGTAAATCATCCACTGTACTCTTTTATGAAATTTATTTATACCCCTCGTGTAAATGTCAGTAACGTCTTCAAAGGGAGACAATCAGCTTCAATAATTTTCTCATGGACAAATAACCTTTGTATTGCATACAAATAACCTGATAGCTGTTCTTGATATTGATAGAGAGCATATCAGATTCTCAAGCAAGCATATAATCAATAAATACTGTTTATAGTTTCACAGCCTCTAACATTTAGACATTTACATATTTTGAAGCAAATCAAACTAGTGGAACATATGTTAGTAATTCCTTTTAAACGGAATGTGGTATGTTGATAAAAACATTTACAATTGTTTAATTTATAGACTATAAATACGCTTGGCATCATTAGTGCCCTGGAGTGTCTTTTCCCTTTCCTTTCAGTCTCTTCTGATCAGGACTATATATAGTTGTTGTTTTCCTATTGTCATGATTTTATTTTTGCTCCTGCTATACTGCAATTTCTCGCTGGTTACTGAGCAAATGCTGAGACTATCGGACTCCTAACAGCACGCTGTCCTCCAACCTCATTCCAGCTCAAGAACCCATAATTTCCAATGTAGTTGTAGTCATCTCCTGCTCTCTTGACCTGGCTGACCTGTACGGTGACACTGAACTTCTGCTTGCTGCCCTTTCCTCCAAAAGACAGTGCCTGCGGCGTCACAGTCACCTTCATCCCTGCCGGGGCTGTCACTGACACGCTGTACTTCGCCGGTGAGCCGGCGACGTTGGTTAGGACCCTGTTGAAGGTCTGGGTGGCGGACTTGGTGTGGTTGAGGATGACCATGAACGATGGGTAGTTCAGGTCAAGGCTTGCACCGGCGGCGCACCTGGCGTTTCGCCGGCCAGTTACAGCTGCTATCCGGCGGCTGCTGTACCGGAGGCCGCAGAGGAAGTTGACATAGTCGTCCGCCGTGGCGTCGTACACAAGGCCGGGGTCCGTGGCCTGGTTGGGGCTCACGTGGCCGCTGCCATAATCGAGAGGCGTCCCCGGCGATCCACTCGGCATGCTGACGATGACATTGTTGGCGTTGTCCTTCACGTAGGCCGTCGTCATCATGGCAGAGCGGATGGCCGCCGGGCTCCAATCGGGGTGTGCCGACCGCAGCAGGGCGACCACGCCAGCGACGTGTGGCGACGACATGGAAGTGCCGGAGACGAGCATGTACTTGGTGAAGAGTTTTTGCGTGCCAATCTCCATGATTTCCTTGTTGGGCACCCAGGCCGCGAGGATGTCCACCCCCGGCGCGACGATGTCGGGTTTCAGAATAGCCGGGCTCATCTGGCTCGGCCCGCGGGCGGAGAAGTAGGCGACGGTGGGCGCTGGCTTGAAGCCGAGCTCCGTCGCGATAAACCGGATGCTCACCTTGGGTGGCGCCTTCGTCGCCGTCATGTACTTCTGGATGGCGGCGCCGTCCGACAGGGTGACCACCACCAGCGGCATAGTGTAGTCTGACGGCTGCAGGAAGTCCGCTATCTGGCGGCTGTTGCTCGCGGCGATCAGTCCGCGGCCGCCGGCTCCCTGCACCTCGTCCATCTGTTCCCTGATGCTCTCGCCGGCGGTGCAGAAGACGTACTTCCCTCTCACCTCCTTTTGGCTGAGGCTGGAGTACTTGCAGCTCTGCTTGCTCTTGTTGCCGTGCCCGTAGTAGAGGTCGGCGCCGGCGATGGCCGTGCTCGCCGGGTACACCGACTTGCCATGGATGCTCCTGGTGCCGCTGCCGGCGCTGCCGAGCGTGACGGTTGCCGTGAAATCCCTGTCGATGGTCGACGCGCCGACGGTCGTGATCCACGGTGCGCCGTTCATGACCGTGTACCCATCGGAGCCGTCGTTCCCGGCCGAGCAGGTCACGAAGATGCCCTTCTGCATGGCGGCGAATGCCCCGATTGCTATGACGTTGGTGTCGTAAGAAGTCTCCGGGAAACCCAGCGAGAGCGACATGACGTCGACGCCGTCGGCGATCGCCCGGTCCATGGCGGCCAGCACGTCGCTGGACGCGGACTCCAGGGTGTCGCCCGAGAACACGGCCTTGTACATGGCCACCCTGGCCATGGGCGCGATGCCGGTGGCCGTGCCGTTGGCGTAGCCAAAGTAGCTCGCGCCCTTGACGGCGCTGCCGGCCGCCGTGGACGACGTGTGGGAGCCGTGGCCGTAGTAGTCCCTTGGCGAGTCGTAGTCTTCCGGCGCGATGGACATGCCGCGCTGCTTCAGGGCCTTGCTGAACGACCGCGCGCCGATGAGCTTCTTGTTACACATCGAGGCCTTGAAGGCCTTCCCAGCCTCGCACGCTCCCTTCCACCTCGACGGCACGGGCTTCGTGATGCCGGCGTCGCTGAAGCTCTGGCTTTCGGGCCACACGCCCGTATCGACGATCCCGATGATCACGTCCTCCCCGTACTTGGACGCCGGCCAAACGCCGCCGCCACCTCCGCCGACGAGCCCGAGGAACTCCGGCGTGCGCGTGGTGTGGAGCCGTGCGTACGTCTCCGGGAAGACGGACACGTGCGCCGCCATCCCCTGAATCTCCGCCAGCTGCCGCGCGGTGAGCACGGCGCTGAAGCCGTTCATGGCGTGCACGTACGTGTACAGGTGCTCCGGCGCCGCCTCCTGATTCTTGCTTGCCAGCGACGATATCACCGACGTGTACCAGCCCTCGTGCGTGGTGAACGGCGTCGGCATAGCCGACACGTCCATCTGCACGATGTACGGCCGCCTGTCGCCTCCCGCGACGGCCGCCGACGGACACGCCGCCAAGAAAAAGAAGGTTACACCAAGCAGAGGCAAAGCCTGATTCATCGTATCAGATGTTTCAGGTCTTCAGCTCAGAGCTTCGTCTTCCTCCTGCTCTTATGGAGAGAGAGAACACGCCGGGAGAACTTGCCTGTGGCAAGATGGTTAGGAGGGTGATGGTACCTCCAGCCCACCAGAGTTCAAAACTCAGGTTTGACGCTGGTGTTTCTCATTTAGACGGAATATTCTTCAGTGGGAGGCGACGTTCCCGTCGATAGCGAGGCGCCCGTGGTGACTTCGTCAATCTCAAGACCATCCGCCGGCTCAGTCTTTCGGAGGTGCTCATAGGGGTAGGCTGTGCGTGTGTGCGTTCATAGGGGTGAGTGTACGTGTGTGTTTGTGAGCGTCTGCGTTGTACTATGTTTCGCAAAAAAAAAAAAACACGCTGGCTTAGACAGAGAGTGATGAGATGAGAGTGAGTGGATGCTACGAGTGGAGAGCACTCGCAGAGCGCGGCGGTGGTGGCAGCCTGCCGGCTACATTATATACATATTGGGTTCCATGAGAGGACTAGAAAACTAGCCAAGAATCTTCTGAAGATCATTCAGAGTAGAAACAGAGCTCAAGAGCTGTTTCAGACAGCTGGGTCCCGTGCAGATGGCTGCCATGTTCGTCGATCGACGAATGTTGCAATCATTTGGCGTCGGCCGTTGGCTTGGTACGAACGCATAGTCGTGTTTGGTGTGCGTCCATTTCTTGCTTTCCTCCCACGATACCGCCGCCCTGCATCGCTTTACAGTATAAGGATCTCTGTCTTTTTTTTTTTGATAGTCCTCTCCTGAGAGTACAAGTTGTAGTATCTTGATCGGACATACAGACACGCACACCACACGCACATACACCACACGCACACCCTACCTATATATCTAAACTAGACCTACAACCTATATCCCTAATACGTCCTGAGAGACTTATCCGAAGACCAGAGCTTCAGGACCGGTCGCTTCGTTAAATCTTTATACTCGGCAATTCGTTATGCACTCGTCATTTCGTTCAGGTCGAGACGTGGAACCGATAGGGGGCATGCTTTCAAGTCCCAAGATATGTTAAAGTTTTAAAAAAAAAGTCCCAAGATATGTTATCTTTGTGCGTGCCGCACTATACTTTGGCCTATCCCTGGCCGCTTTGCTCTTTTCGCAACTCTGTTGTTTAAATTCAGTTAGGAAAGAAGCCCTTCGTGACATTTCTTGGTTTAGCGGATTTTCGACTTCGACGACCCCCGATGGCGCTCCAACGTGTGTCGTGGAATCTTTGGCTGAATCCGTGGTTGTGGCCCGTGGGTTTACATTAAGGCGTGTAATCTGGCTCTGGCTCGCTCTCCGGGGTGAAAATTCAGGATCTGCCTTTTCCGGAGGCGTATTTTTTTGGAAAACCTATCTGGTAGTGTAGGCGTTGCAAATGTCGATGCTTGACATTACATACCCTTGATCCCTTCATTATGACTTTCTTCGCAATATATTTTATTTTAAACTTTATAATAATTTGAAGCAAGCATAGACGCATAGTAGATGCCTCGATTAGCTTTACCATCGTACTATATTAATATATCATTCATTATCGGAAAAAAGTAAAACACAAACTCCTTGGTATAAACAGAGGTCGATCAGATAAAATCTTTAAATTATTCTGTATTTCAAGGAGTGCAACCTCGTGACACACGCACACAACGATCGGTTGACTGACTGAATCCATGAAATGGACTGATCCTGAACCCGCCGAGAAAGGGGAGGAATTTCTGGGCTAAAAGAGTGCGGCAACTTCTGCACTGCATACGCATTAAACTCTGAATCTTCGCGTGCCGGATTCTAATTCCTGACGACGGTGACTGGGCTCTGTCCTGAGAGTGATCGGAGCTCATCGGCATGGTGCAAAGCCCAGTTCCGCATGCGCTGGACCAACCATCAGGCTCCGTGGGAGAAGCTATCGACGTGGAGAGCCTTGGTTGCCGCGAGCTTCGAATCAAATATTAGTAAACGAACTCAAATACTCCTCCTATATCCCGTTCATGTGAATCTTGCACTAAAACATGTCTAGATACATGTGTGTGTAGAATAGGTAGAAAGTTTTATATTTTGATACCGAGGGAGTACTTCGAGAGGTAATCCATCAGCTATAGCGTTCTCCTCCTATATCTCGTTCCAGTCAGCCCATTCGAGTACTCCATCTGGTTGCAAATTCGGTTGCACCAAGAAAGGAAGGAACTTCTTCTTGCATGCAAAGTCATTGCACAATTACAATTCGAATCATCCCATCTGTCTAACTTCACACTCATTATAAATGCTACTGTATGGAGATGAGGAGTACAAGGGAGAAGACAAGGAAGATTGCTGGTGGCATGCAGTAGTTGCCCAGGCTTGGAAGGTAGCCTGCCCTGTCCTAGCAAAAGTGGTTAATTATATTGGTACATGCATGATTAATCAACAAAAGAGAGGCAGCATGATGCAAAGGTGATTGTGATGAGTCTTTCATGGGGCCGATCGAGTAATCATAGGCGGTTGGCGTGTGCGGCATTTTACTACTACTCGGAATGTGGAGACCAGGATACAAAAGGAGAGGTGCTCGATCACTTTGTTTCAACTTTCAAAGAGGTTATTAATTAAAGGCTCCCTAAAGCTTCCTAAGACCTTATCAATCAAATTAAGATTGATGCCTACGTTTCTTAAAAGAACGTTGTTTGGTGTGCAATGAGTCGGCCTCCAACTTAAGGTTATCTAGAGCTCAGGACAATTCTTGAAGCCACAAAAGAACTGGAAAATAATAAGAGCTCGTTTGATAGCGACCATTTTGGGCTGCAATCTTAAATCGAGAATCCATAATCAACTTGTTTGGCTGTCGTGGAACTGAAAACATCATTTCAATTGTTAAGTAAAATCCTATCCCCAGTACTGTCATTTCAATTCTACCAAATGAAATGAAATGATGGCATCGAGCTGGCCAGCCCTAGGATTGATGCCTCACCCTTGTTAGGGCCTAGGTTTACTACATTACTAATGAACTATAATCTAGAAAAAATACATAGATTATCATAGAACTCTGCTAAATATGACAGTACCCTTATGCATACAACTGAACTAATGTATGAGTTGGATTTATTACATATGAAATAGTTTGCAAAGAAGCCTATAGAAAAAACTATGGACTTATAATACCGCAAAATTAACAACTCTCATTAAACGATTTCAGATATACAGAGATATAACTTTCTTATGAAAATTGTTTGAACCAAAAAGTTCGCTGGAGGTTCCATATCTATGCATAAGAAGATTAGGGCCTGTTCTGATTCTCTCCGCTCCACAAGCGCGCTCCTAGAGCGGACGAAGCGGCGCCGAACGCAACGACTCCACGGAGCCGAAAGAGCGGAGCGGAAGGATCTGCAGGCCAGTTTCACGGAGTGGCAAAACCGAGCTCCACACGCTCCGCGAAGTTAAAAATTCTGGAGTGGAGGGGAGGGGAGGGGAGAGGATCCGAACAGGCCCTTAGGCAGCCCTTTGTCATGAGTATTTTCTTAGAAGAACTGAAGAAAATATCCAGTAGTTTAATCTTTGTGACACAGTGCACCCTGTTTAATATTCTTGTCTAGTTATAGCTTGTGGAAGATAGTACTTATTATATTGGTTTTGATAAATCTTAGTTCTCTGGTATTTACTTAGTTCCTAGTCGATGCCGAGAACCATCTGCTCACGTTGAGAACCATGCAAAATTTCATTTTTAACTGTAAGAATAAATTGTGATTCTTATTACACAACATGACCAAATTATTGCAACATGATGATTTTCCAACTCCCATTACATTTTATTTCACTAGATGGACATATCCTTATAGTACCGCAAACATTTCACCAAATTTATGGGGTATTGAAAAAAATCATTCCTTGACCGGCCCACATTAGATGACATGGAAAGATATTTATCACTAAGCTCATCCTTATGAACATTAAGCACCCCTTTGATCTCCTATCTAGTGTTGATCAGTTATATTTGCTAAAAAACATATAGGACTTTTCCTTATTAAATTGATGACCACATGCGGTACAATAATCATCAAGTATGCTCTGAGCCCCATTTGCTCCCTCCACATTGGCTCTAAAAAATAACATGCTATCATTAGCAAAAAGAAGTGGTTAAACGCTGATGCCAACGACGCCACTTTAATCCCTTAGATCTCAGATGATAAAAGATAAAGAAGAACTTGAGAAGGATAAGAAAGGAAGTCTAGTTCTAAATAAGGCTATTCGGTTGAGTGAAGATTTAGTGGGAGAGGAACAATCAGGTTCAGAAGATCACAAAGATCTTGTAACCCCTGGCTTGTCTAGGAAAAAGAGAGGGTTTAGGAATAAGTCTGAAACCTCTGTCGTTCGACGTAGTATTAGGCTAAAACAAGAATAAATGAAAGGCTGTTTTTGGAATAGTGGTGGCTTTAGGGACACGACAAAGCATTCTGTGGTGTCTGAGACGATTAGAGAACACAGTCTGGATTTCTTTGCGGTCATTGAAACATGGAGGGATAATTTCTCAAGTCCTTTTCTTAACAATTTTGCGGGAGGTCAGGATTTTGTTTGGTTTTGCCTACCACCACAAGGAAGGTCAGGGGGCATACTGGCAGGTTTTAGATCCAATACTCTAGTCATCAAGAATGTAGAACCAGGAGAGAGATGTGTTAAGTTTCATCTCCTCTCCAAAAAAGATAATTTTGGATGGTCTCTTGTGGTAGTCTATGGAGCGGCTCAAGATGCCCAAAAAGGGGAGTTCTTAGCTGAGTTGGTGCGCATCTGTGAAGATGAGCAACTCCCCTTGTTAGTAGGTGGGGATATTAACATTATCAGGAGGCAATGCGAGAAGAATAACGATAATTTCTATGAAAGATGGCCTTTTATTTTTAATGACATTATTGAAAGTCTTGATCTTCGAGAGCTGGATCTTGCTGGTCATCAATATATCTGGGCCAGCCGCAGACCAGATCCTACTTATGAGAAGTTGGATAGGGTTCTCGCAAGTATTTCTTGGGAACAGAAATTTCCTTCGGTGTCTGTACGGGCCCTTACGAGAGCTGGTTCAGATCATACGCCGTTGCTTCTTGACTCAGGTGAACAAGCCTACCCGGGAAACAAAGCGCATTTTTCTTTGAGTTGTCCTGGTTACGGAAAGAGGGTTTTTGCGAGACGGTGATCAAAGAATGGACATCCATCTCATTTGGGGCTAGTCTAATGGAAGTCTGGCAGAATAAGATCCGTCACCTTCGGTCTTTTCTGAGAGGTTGGGCAAAAAATCAAAGTAGTGTCTATAAAAAAGAAAAAGCCAGATTGCTTAGTATTATTGATAGTCTAGACTTAAAAGCGGAAACAATATCACTCAATGCATCCGAAAGGGAGGCTTTGAGGGATGCTACAGACAAAGTAGCTAACTTGAGAAGACATGAGGAATCCAAGTGGGCACAAAGGGCTAAAATTAAACATATCCAGGAGGGTGGTAACAACACCAAGTATTTTCACCTCATTGCTAATGGGAAGCATAGAAGGAAAAAGATCTTTCAGCTTAAACAGGATGAGGGGATAATTTCTGAGCATGAGAATATCAAGAACTACATAACAGAATTTTATAAGAGATTATTTGGGGCAACGGCCAAAAATAATTTCGCGCTAGTAGAATCTGAAACAACGGATATTCCGTAGATTTCCGAAGAGGAAAATCTGATTCTTACTGCGGATTTTTTAGAAAAAGAAGTACATGATGCTATTATGAAAATGGAGAAAAATAAAGCACCGGGACCAGACGGGTTCCCTGCTGAATTCTATCAACGGTTTTGGGATACAATTAAGTTTGACCTTATGAGGTTGTTTGAGAGTTTCCAAAAAGGGAAGTTACCTCTCTTCCAACTTAATTATGGTACAATTATTTTGTTACCTAAAAAGGAAAATGCAGTTCAGATTCAGCAGTATCGGCCTATCTGTTTATTGAATGTTAGTTTCAAAAATTTCACAAAAGTTGGAACAAACAAGATCGCGGCGGTAGCACAAAAGGTGATACGCCCTACCCAAACTGCTTTCATGCCTGGGAGACACATCCTTGAAGGAGTGCTAATTTTACATGAAACTATCCATGAACTTCATAGGAAGAAAATGGATAGAGTTCTGTTGAAAATTGACTTTGAAAAGGTGTATGATAAAGTTCAGTGGCCTTTTTTACAACAGGTGTTACGGATGAAGGATTTTGATCCTAAATGGTGCCGTTGGGTGGACAATTTTCTAAGTAAAGGTAGTGTGGGTGTTAAGGTGAATGATGACCTACGCCATTGCTTTCAAACTCATAAAGGTTTGAGGCAGGGGTATCCCCTATCCCCTATGTTATTTAATATAGTTGCTGATTTTCTGGCCATTTTAATTGCAAGGGCAACAGAGGATGGTTAGGTTGATGGATTAATACCGCACCTAGTAGAGGGGGGGGGGGGGTCAATCCTTCAATACGCTGATGATACTATACTTTTTATGTCGCATGACCTTGTGAAGGCATGAAATATGAAACTCATATTATGCATGTTTGAATAGTTATCTGGACTGAAAATAATTTTTCATAAGAGTGAGGTTTTTTGCTTTGGCAAAGCGAAAGAGGAGGAGGAGCATTGCACAAATCTTTTTGGTTGTGAAGCTGGTTCCTTCCCTTTTAAATATTTGGGTATCCCTATACACTTCAGAAAGCTGAAGAATGGGGAATGGAAACCTGTGGAGGACCGTTTTGAGAAAAAACTAGCAAACTGGGCGGGAAAGCTTCTGTCTTATGGGGACAGACTTATAATGATTAATTCGGTCCTTACAAGTTGCCCATGTTTATGCTGTCCTTCTTTGAGGTACCTAAAGGGGCACGTAAAAGGATGGATTTTTTCCGGTCTAGATTTTTTTGGAAGAGAGATGGCCATAAGAGAAAATATAGACTTTCGAAATGGAACATCATCTGTAGACCTAAAGAGCAGGGAGGTTTGGGTGTAGAGGTTTTAGAAACAAAGAATAAGAGTCTTTTGTGCAAATGGCTTTTTAAACTCTTGTCAGAGGATGGAGTCTGGCATGAGCTTATTTCTAATAAGTATTTGCACTCTAAATCCCTATCACAAGTCAAGGTTCACCCGTACGATTCACCTTTTTGGAAAGGACTTATGAAGGTTAAAGATGAATTTTTTGATCGAGGATCCTTTACTGTAGGAAATGGGGAAAGCACCCGTTTTTGGGAAGATACATGGCTAGGGGATAAGCCCCTTTCTATTCAATATCCCTCCCTATTCAGTATTGTCCATAGGAAAATGTTTCGGTCGCATCAGTGTTGTCACAAGCTCCTCCAATTAACATAGGTTTTAGGAGGGCCCTAACTGGGAATAGGTGGGACAGTTGGTTACACCTAGTTAACCGGTTGATGGATGTGCATCTAACAGATGTTTCGGACGCCTTTAAGTGGGGCTTGAATGCATCAGGAAAATTTATAGTTAAATCTCTTTACCTAGATTATTTGAGTGATAATACTAGGTTCCTCAGAAAGTTGTGAAAAGTGTTGTTTTTTGTGATCAAAAGGAGACGATTCAACACTATTTATATCTTGTCCATTTGCTAAGATGGTTTGGTGTATTGTGTTCATGGCCCTCAACATTCACCCCCCAAAAAATATTTCTAACCTGTTCAGTAGCTGGTTAAGGGGCGTAGATAAAAAAAGATAAAGTACAAATCCGAGTGGGTGTCTATGCTTTACTCTAGGCCTGGAACACACGAAATGATGTTATTTTTAACAATGCAAAGCGACTTTCTTTCTTGCAGGTTATTCTTCTGGCTATTCATTGGATCCGTTCGTGGTCTTACTGATACGTCTCAAACGTATCTATAATTTTTGATGTTCCATGCTTATTTTATACCTATTGCTACATGTTTTATATACACATCATAGCATTTTTATGCATTTTCTGGGACTAACCTATTAACAAGATGCCACAGTGCCAGTTCCTGTTTTCTGCTGTTTTTCCGTTTCAGAAAAGCTAGTCAGGAAATATTCTCGGAATTGGACGAAAATCAATGGACCCAAATATTTCACCGACACGATCACGAAGTACGAAGGGCGCACGAAGAGGCGACCCAGGGAGGCCACACCACACCTAGGCGCGGCCCCCCTGGCTGGCGCTCCCAAGTCAGGTGTGGCGCCCTCGGGTGCCTGCTGCCGCCGCCCTTTCGCCTATATATTCACCTCCTCCCGAAAACCCTAAGTACCCGAGCAAATATCCACGAAAAGTTCCTTCGCCGCCGCCGTCGTCAACCCTAGTTCGGGAGGGTTCTGAAGCTCTTCCCGGCACCCTGCCGGAGAGAGAGATCATCACCGGAGGGCTCTACTTCATCATGCCCGCCTCCGGAGTGATGCGTGAGTAGTTCATCCTTGGACTACGGGTCCATAGCAGTAGCTAGATGGTTGTCTCACCACTTTGTGCCATCATGTTTAGATCTTGTGAGCTGCCTAACATGATCAAGATCATAGTATTGTAATGCTACATGTTGTGTTTGCTAGGATCCGATGAATAGTGATGTTATGATCAAGATGTTTATCAATATATCTACTGTTTTATTTATGTTCTTGCATGCTCTCCGTTGCTAGTAGATACTTTGGCCAAGTAGATGCTTGTGACTCCAAAAGGGAGTATTTATGCTCGATAGTGGGTTCATGTCTCCACTAATCTGGGTGAGTGACAATAACGTCTAAGATTGTGGATGTGCTGTTGCCACTAGAGATAAAATAACCGATGCTTAGCTTAAGGGTACGTCTGTTAAGTCTAATGCATTTGTTTACATTACACACTATTCTTAATGCAATAATCTGTTGCTAGCAACTTAATACTAGCGGGGGACACAAAACGTTATCTTGGTAGTGGATTATTTAGGCATGGATGCGGCTGGTAAGCTGTCCATGTATTATGTTGTAATGCCCAATAAATACTACAATAAACTGTCTTGTCATATATTGCATTGTCATGCGCTCACTATTTGTCAATTGCCCAGCTGTAATTTGTTTACCCAACATGCATGTTATCTTTTATGGAGAGGCACCACTAGTGAACTGCGGACCCCGGTCCATTCCTCTACACTGATAAAAACACCTACTAAAATCATCTGTTCTCTGTTATTTTCTGTAATTATTATTATTCTCCACACCATACGTTTAATCCTTTGTATTCAGCAAGCCGGGGAGATTGACAACCTTCCTGTTTCGTTGCGGCAAAATACTTTGATTGTGTTGTGTGCAGGTCCACGTCAACCGCCACATTTTCTGGCACCGTTGACAACCTTCTGAAGCGCTCCTGACTCCTACTGGTTCGATAACCTTGGTAGAATTACAAGGGAAAATTGCTGCTGCACTACATCATACCTTCCTCTTGGGGTCTCCCAACGAACGTGTGTTTTCACGTCATCAAGCACATTTTCTGGCGCCGTTGCCGGGGAGTCAAGAGGCTACAACAAGGGGAGTCTCGTACTTCCAATCTCATTACTTTGTTTTTGTCTTGCTTAGTTTATTTTATTTTATCTTGTTTGCTTTTAAAAATCAAAAACACAAAAAATTAAATTCCTGCATCTAGTTTATTTCGGTTTATTATTATGTCTAGTTCGTTACTTGCTATCAATGGTTAACTCTTATGAAATTGTGTCTTATTTGCTAAGAGGGTTCACGGAGGAACAACAAAATTATTATAAGGAATACCGCTTGTCTCAAAAGGGAAATATTTATGGGAACACATAAGTAGATTGAATTATTTTGCTAAAAACTTGTGCTCTACATATGATGAATCCTACTGCTTTAATGAATCTTTTTGTTGTAGAAGGCATAAACACCTCCCTTTCCAATGTGATTATAATGATAATGAAACCTTGGCTGCTTATGCTAAAGGAAACTATGACTTTGGTAATCTTGAACAAACTGAAGAATTTGTTGTTTTTAAGGGTGCCTATGAAATTGCTGGTTTTATTCAAGATGATGCTCCTTGTAAAACTGAGAATTTTGCTATACTTGGTTATTGCCTTGAATATTACCATGATAATCCTTATATTACTAAATATCTTGAGAGAATTTGTCCTCCAAAAGAAGAAATTGTTGCCTTGCAGGAACCTGTGGGAGAAAAAATTGCTGAAACTGAAAGCTCATTGGATGAAAAGAGGAAGAGAGTGATGAACAAAACTGAAAGCTCACACTAAAAATAGGAAGAAAAATTGGGTACATACAGTTTGTGTACGCGAATTTAATCCACCCATACCTTCCACTATGCAACCCCTTTTGATAAAACGGTTTTCCTATGATAGAAAAGAATGAAAAACACCGGCAGACCATCTTCTCTCTTTTCACTTTTGATGGATCGACAACCATCTTGTGCCATTCATTGAATTAGCCTAAATCATCTTAGCACCCAGTTAGACAAGAAATTATGTTGCCATCAACACCAAAAACACTTAGGGAGGGAAATGCGCTTTCACCTGGCACAAAGATTGACTGCTCGTGCGATATAATCTGTAGGAGTATCTCCTTTAGCCAATTAGCCCTAACCTTTGAGAACATTTTGTATATTACATTGCACACGATGATCCCTCTGAACCATGCTAAATCTTCAGCCCTTTCCACTTTCAGAATTAGCATGATGAAAATCTGATGTTTATCACTAAGATCCTTGTGAACATTAAGCGCCCCTTTGATCTTCTCTCTAGTGGTCGTCAGACATCCTTTGCTGAAAAACACAGATGATTTGTCCGTGTTAACTTGTTCAGCAGAGGCGGCACAATAATCATCAAATATGCTTTGAGCCCCATTTGCTCCCCCACATTAATTGGCTCTGAAAAACAGCATGCTATCATCAGAAAGAAGATGGTTAACCGTCGGTGCCAACTGCGCGACTTTATCCCTTGGAGCTCAAATGATACACTTCTTAATTTTAACATGCTTGATAAGCCCTCAGCCGCAATCAAAAACAAATATGGGGGAACAGGTCTGCATCACGCTGTTCATGAGAACGATTAAAGAATTCCACATTTTTCCGATAAAGTGTTCCACATGCCCTATGTTAAAAAAAAACTAAGAAGGAGAGTGTGGTCACCAATCTCATAACCATGTTTACCCATAGGCGATGGAAGCTCTTCATCATGATCGTCCGTGCATAGCACCACTCTATCCAGTCTTACACCTTACATGTGTCCAGTTTCGGTTTTTCCTTGTTTTATTTCTTTTTATAGAATGTAGTCATTCATATGTTGTGATTATGTTATCTGTGATCATCCTCTCTGACACAAAGGCTGACTAATCGTGCGATATAATCTCCAGGAGTGTCTCCTTCGATCGATTAGCCGTAATCTTTGAGACAATTTTGTATATTACACTGCACAAAGTGATCAGTCTGAGCTTCGGAGTTAGCACCGTTACTAGCATAACACATACACTAAAAAAAACATAGAGGATTATGGCCAGCCCATGCCATGAGACCCGTCGGCTGTAGCCATGATCCTAAGAGATGGGCCTAGGAAGCACACACTCGACAGGCCTTCTCGATGAGTGATGCATGGGCTAAGAAGAGTCTTTGGAGCCACAAAGCTCGGCTGGTCTGTTGTGGTGCCTGACTTTTGTTTGGCAGGCAAACCCAAGACCAAGCAAAATACAGTTCTAGAGTTTTTGTTTTTCGAAACACAGTAAAAAAAAAAAGTTGGGCGCCATGTTTCGTTGAGTAACCCTCCGGCTGCAACTTATATCCCCTCACATTAATAATCAATAATAAATTTGGCCGAGAACCAGGCAGGATGGTTAGGAGGGTGATTGTACCCCCTGCCCATCAGAGTTCAAACCTCAGATTTAACGCTGATATTTCTCATTTAAGGCGGAATATTCTTCAGTGGGAGACGACGTTCCCGTCGACAGCGAGGCGTCTATGGTGACTTCGTCAATCTCAAGACTCGACCCGTCGGCTCAGTCTCTCGGAGGTGCTCATATGGGTAGGGTGTGCATGCGTGCGTTCATAGGGGTGAATGTGTGCGCGTGTATGTGAGCGTCTGTGTTGTACTGTGTTTCGCAAAAAAAAAAAATTGGCCCGTTATGCCAAGAAAAAAAAAAGAAAAGCAAAATACAGTTCAGATTTCATTATCTCATACTCCCTCCGTTTTTAAATATAAGATGTTCTAGCCATTTTCCACATTCATATGTATCACTCATATTAGTACACATCTAGACAACATGTACAACAACTAAAACATCAACTAAAACATCTTATATTAAAAACGGAGGGAGTAGCTCGTTACCCGAAGGGTGTATGTTTTTATTTTTTGGGAACAAACATAAAGACTGAAACGGCTTCACTCCTTCAGAGTCCTCGTCATCTGGCAATTTTGACGAATTTGACCCTTTTTAAAACTTATTTCACAAAATGGACTCAAATTCAAATCATTTCACAATCTAACCCTTTTTCATGGCACCCGGCCCTGGGGCGCCATGCTCTATTGCACGACGCCCCGACGGAGGGTGTCGTGAACCCTGCCATGTCAGAGTAGGCTGCCCCGCCACTCGATAGCACGACGCCCTGGCCTGCGGATTATCTTCGTACACAAAATTTGCTCTACCCTAGCGGTTTGAACGTGGTGTCATGTGTTTTGTTTGCTTAGGTCGTGAGTTCGAATCCACTTCGTTTCAATTTTTATTTTTCCAAAAATTGTAGTGTTTTTTATTGTTCACTCATGCAACATATGCGTACATCATACAAAATATAAAATTTAAATATATGGCCATAAAAGTGAAGTGTTATTCAAAATTTTAAATATATTGGTTTGAACGTGGTGCCCTGTGTTTTGTTTGCTTAGGTCCTGAGTTCGAGTTCAATTTGTTCTAATTTTTTATTTTTTTATTTTTATTTTATTTTTCACTCATGCAGCATATGCGTATATCATACAAAGCATAATATTTAAATATATGGCCACAAAAGTGAAGTGTTATTCAAAAATTCACAACAACTTTTACTAGTTTGGTTATTACGGAAACCGAACCGAAATTAAATTGTAATTCTCTAAACATAACCGAATCGATGTGAGTTGATCCATTATTCGTTTGCAAAACAAAACAAAAAATGAAGCGATACTGATCGAACGTCTAAACACGGTGAGGCCAGCGTCGTGGGTGGATAAGTGATCATATATTTAAATTTTATGTTTTATATGACATACTACATAGGCTGCATGAGTGAAAAAGAAAAAAGAAAAAAATAGGAAAAATAAAAATTCAAAAAAAGTGGACTCGAAGTCACGACCTAAGCAAAGAAACACATGACACATTCAAACCACTAGGGTAGAGCAAATTTTGTGTACTAAAATAATCCATAGAGCGACTTTATTCTATATTGGATTTTACCCAAGGAGCAAAAAAAAAACACGGCGCCCCGGTTTAGGGCGCCATGGTAGTAGGCACGGCGCCGAGGTGCGGGGCCACCTACTCTGACGTGGCAAGGTTCACGACGCCCTCCGCCGGGCCGGGCGCCGTGAAAAAGGGTTAGATCATGAAATGATTTGAATTTAGCTCTATTTTATGAAATAAGTTTGAAAAGAGGTCAAATTGGTCAAAATTGCCTCGTCGTCTACCCTTTCAGATATGCATTGGCGCCAGGAAAGGGCTGAGAATACCAGCACATCTGCACATGCACCTGCCTGACTGCCTCTGACTATTTTTATAGGGAACACCTTTCTCTGGCTTGAGAACTCCTGATGCGTATGCGTGTACAGCTAAAGTAATCTCCACAATAAACTACAGATTCGAAGTCAGCAGCACCACGCTGCAAATTACTAATCTGATACTACTGCCTACTCCAACAGGCACTACAATAATACCACGCACAGCCCGATCGATGCATCTAGTATAGCACAGTGTTCAACTGTTGAGTACACGTCCATAAATGCCACAGCCAAAAACTAAACTGGCCATTGCGTTTCCGACAGCGTCCATGTAAAGTGAGATCCCTTGACACTTTCACTGACCCCGTAATACATCGATACAGTACATACTAGTAGCAGTGACTGCAAATACAGCTGTTGAGCTATGAACTAGCTCTGAAAGACTGCAACAGGTGGAACGGCTCTGCACAATAATATCATAAATTCATTTTTGACTATCAGATTCGGCAGTAAAAAGGAGCAAATGATCATTCATCACACATTACAGAGCTCCTGGTGTAATCTTAGAACTACACATTCATAACGTCTCAACTCTCAAGTGACTGTTGTCTGTTGGTGCATGGGTAAGAATCTAAAACCTGGAAACCACTTGTGCCTGAAGAAAGGAAGCTTCCCACAGAATTAGTATCACGGGTCATCGGGGCAGTTACAGTGATGGAACAGCAGGTTTCCCTAATCCGTATAGTGTACCAAAAGTGGAAGCAACACCGGCTTCATGGCAACCACGCCTTCCGCACCGTCCAGAAGACAAAAATGCATCAAGAAACGCGTGAGTAATTATGCATCCATTTCATCTCAAATGCAAGCAACAAAATACATCTGTACATACGCAACCGATCTCGCAGTTCCTCTCTTCAAAATGGCAATAATCCAGGTAGTATAAGGTACTAGTATTACATCACATATGCATCATCAGCAAAAAGAAAGAAAAAATGGCGAGCGGCGGAAGTTCAGAGAGGGTAGTAGCTAGACGTGGGAGCAGGAATTCTTGAGGGAGATGGGCTTGCCGAGCTTCGCCACCACTAGGCTGACGTTGCACTGCAAGTTGTTGTGGAACGTGGGCTTCACCAGCTTCCCCAGCACCAGCGCCCGGGACCTGATCCCCAGGTTCAGCTCCAGCGGCACCGGCGCCGGCGGCACGCCCTTGGGTCCCGGGGTGCTGCTCAGCCCGGCGCCGCCGCCGTAGAGCGGCACCTTGCTGCCGAGCAGCGACACCGTCACGTTGCGATGGCTCTTCCGAGGCTGGTAGAAGTACTTTAGCTGCGGCAGGCAGTTGTCAGATCAGGGTTAGTTAGAGGTACTATGGTTTTGCAGCTTGAGTTTGCTGAATATGAATTGGATTTCCCCAGTGAAGAAGGAAAGAATAAAGAATATCAAATGGATTTCGCCGTGAAGAAGTAAAGAAACAAAGAATATGAATTAGATTTTCCAAGTGAAAAAGGAAAGAAACAAATAATATGAACTGGATGACAGCAACTCGGGATGACGTCATGACGATGTGGCGGTTCGAGTTTTTCAACAGTGTGGATTGGTCTCTGCTCTGCTTTTTGTGTTGCTATCTGCAGACGTTATCACAGCTACCACACGGTTGTGCTGGTCAATGTGCAGCTGTACTACAATGTTCATATCCAGAAATAACTAATGTTCATATCCAATGATATTCGCAAAAAAAAAAAAAAAACTAATGTTCATTCACGAGACTACTTTCGACATGATTTAGTGCAAGATTTCGAGGTTCAACTTCTCCTAGCATCTTTCATGAACAAAGAATTAATCGTCAATCAGGTATGTTCTGAATTCAGCATAATCATTCACAACGGGGTGTGTTGTTCGATCAGGTGAACTCGTGCGTGGAAACAGAGGAGCAAATCACTAGGAGGAATTCGATTTAGGAATACTTACGTCGCCGGAGGCCATGAGGAGCTGTGAGTAGTAGAAGGTGACGGGCTGCGCCGTGACGTGCACGCCGAAGAAGCTCCCGGTGTTGCGGAAGGTGAGCCTGACGGTGGCGTTGATGGTGGACAGCTCCGTGGGCACCAGCGACGCGTCCGTCCCCGCCTGGATGACGAAGTTGTGGAAGGTGACGCTCTGCGCAACGTACGGCCGGAGAGAAATCATCGATCGGTTCAGCCCAAGCCAGCATTAGCCCTTGAATCATGGAAAGAAACAGCGAGGAATGGGGAAAATTTCTTACGTTGACGGAGATGACGGGCTTCTGGTTGCGGCTGGCGCCCCAGAGGATGAGGGCGAAGAAGAAGAAGAGCGCGAAGAAGGCGCCGACGAAGCCGATGCCGTAGCGGACCTTCTTGGGGAGCGAGGAGAATCCGCCGCTCCGGCCGTCGGCGTCGTCGTCGTCCTCCATGAGGAGCCCCTCTTCCTCGATGGCCTCCTCCTTCATCCAGGGGCTGCGCCGCGGGGCCTCGCCCCCGCCCCCGCCGCCGCCGCCACGGCGTCCACCGGTGCCGGCGCCGCGGCGGGAGGAGCCGGTCGCGGCGGATGGGAGCTTGCCGGAGAAGCGCGAGGAGGAGGACTCCCTGGAGTGGTTCCCGAGGGAGCGCGGCGGGGAGGCCGCCGGGGAGGAGTGGAAGGAGGAGGCGGCGGTCTTGTTCTCGCCGTCGTCGTGGCTGGGCGACTGCACGTAGTAGGTCGCCCGCGGCGGCGACGACGGCGCCAGGCTCGACGTCACCTCCGAGTCGGTCTTGGCGTGATGCATTGCTGCCGGGTGCGTCGTGCGTGCGGCCTCGTCGCCCGCCTCTTCTTCTCCACTCGGGCGGTCGGGCTGATTCTTGGTCGTCGTCTCCTTCCTTCCCTCGTCGCGGTCGCGTGAGTGGCTGTGTCTTGTAATAAGCGTGGATGGTTGTGAAGTAGTGCGCGCCCACCTCTGTCTGGTGAGGGTTTTCTTCCTTCATGGAGCCTGGAGTGCGCGGAGGATCGGGTCGGCTCGGGATCGAGACGTTGGGAGGTGTGCGCCCGCGTCGGGGGAGCGTGTGCGTTCGGTGCGGGCGATGACTTCCGGAGCTGCCGAATGCCGATAGCTGCCCGAGGGACGCGGATCAGCTGGAGGCTGGAGGTAGAGGCGACTCCAACGCGCCGACACATTTGATCTAATTCTATCCGTTTGGTAAAATAGACCGATTTCTGTTTTCTGTTTGTACGGATCTATTATCGGCCCAAATTTAAGCCAGATCTACATCCACGGCGAACACTCTCGCGTCTACTTCGTGTCCGCTCCGTCGCTGCTCTTGCCCAGCTGTCACTCTTACCGAATGAACAACCATCGTCTTCAATAGTCATATGTGTTATTTTTGTAATTTCTGTTTGTTGTTAAACTTTTTGATGTATTGGAACTATATGCTGCATGTATTGGAACTGTGTACTTTTTTTATAATTTAAACAATATATTTGATTGTGTTGTACTATCTGTTGGTTCACTCTTGTAGCTATGGTGAAAGAAACTTCAGCAAGGGCGAGTTGGAACCATGTACTTGAGAAAGGCCTGCTAGATATACTTGTCGAGCACAATGTGCCAATATATGGGGGACAGAATGGGTGGGTTGCTGAAGGGTGGAGAAGCATCACAAGCAAATTCAATGAAAAGTTTCCTAGTACTCAGTACACAAAGCAGCAAATCCAAGAGAAGGAGAAAGATATGAAAGCAAATTACAAGGCAGTTAGAGATGCTAGTAAGCAGAGTGGAACAGGTTGGAGTGATGCTCTTCACATGATCATTGCTGAACCAGTAATCTGGGCTAAACTAAAGAGGGTAAAATCTGACTTTTGATGTATTTGTTTCTTATTTTTGATGTACTTCTTTTGCAACATATTGATGCTAACCATATTTGCATCCAATAGGACTATCCTAGGGTGAAGAAATTTGAAGGAAAACCATTCATACTCTTCCCTACATTGGCTTCACTTTATGAAGGTATGTTTCATGTCTTTTTTTCCTTCTAGGAAGCAGCCATGAAAATATTGCATTCGAAGTCATTTATGCCCTGTTTGTCAACTCTAGCTGCAAGCCTGCAGCCTTATGTTCTGATGTTCTAGATTCACCATCTAATACAACAGACTTTTTGGAGCAGGAAGTATTGCTACAGGAGACCTCAGCTTTCTCTCAATTCCACCAGTGGATACAACAAGTGGCGGTGGTTCTCCTACACACTCCTCTACCAATCATGGTACCTTAAATCCCTTCTCTTCCAATCTTGATGGTGTTCAGTCATCCACAAGTATGAATATCCAAGGTGTCTCAAGAGTGGATGACGTTGGGCCTACAACAAGTGCTAGCTCTGGACAAAAATAAGATGAACCTGTTAAGAAAAGGAAACAAAGTCACGTTGCTCTAGTGCTAGAAGAGTATATGGACTACAAAAAAAAACTCAGGTATTGGTTGAGGAGCTGAAGGAGTCAAAGGAGGCTGACAAGTACTCCATTGCAAACTGTGTTGCCGCACTGGAATCTATTGAAGATCTAACAGTTTCAGAAAAATCAAAGGCGCTGCGGCTTTTCAAATGCCAGCTGAATCGAGAAATCTTCCTCAACACCAAGGATCCGATCCTTCGCATCTTTTGGCTGAAGGATGAAATCGCTGCTGCCATGGAGAAAAACTAAGGTGACTTATTGCCTCAGATGTTTCCCTTAGCTGCACATCTTTTGGCTAACTTCTAGCATTATCATCTGACAGTTTTTATGTCATGTTGGATGGGCATTGTACATTTGTTGCTTGCACTACTAGCTGCATATAGCTCGATCATCTGGTTGTGTTTATGTCACTAAAACATTGAGTTCTTTTATGTTGAAACTTGAAACCCGAATCTACTCCATGTCTTTTTTATGTTGGATGTGTCCTGGAACTGCACTTGAACTCTTGACAACTTGCCCATCATGATCAACCTTTCTGACCTTTGTTTGCATATACCTGCAGATCTTCTGCACTACTAGCCCATCAGGAATCTGGAGTGGAAGAACACACTCGATCTTGATGTTTCTGTTGAGAATTTATAATTTATAAATTATGTATTGTTGCATAAGAGTAATGTACTGAAGTTTGTGGAATCTGGAGTGGGAAAACACAATGGGCTGGAGTGCTGGACTGAATCTTAATTGTCAGCTTTGTAAGATATGCGCTGGATGAATCGTGGATGCTCTTGATTATTTTGTCAGTTGTGTAAGATATGCGCTGGATGAGTCGCTTGGATGCTTTTGATCACAGTGTATTGTTCCTGATTTTCTTGTTATGTTGTGTAAGCGTGTGCTTTGATGTTGTATTACTTCGGATTTTTCAATTTTCTGCAGCTTAATAGCGATTTATATTATTGTCTGTGGTATATTTGCTGCCAAATTGTAAATGCCAGAGTATGGTTGGGATTTCCCCTCCCTTGCAACCAAACGAACACAGGGCCAGGGGAGGGCTGGGGGAGATCGAACCAAGGAATCTGAGCGCACGAGAAATTCCCCCCAGGGGCCTCGCTACCCAGGGTTTTGCCACCCCTGCTACCAAATGAGCCCTCATGGAGCCTGGAGTGCGCGGAGGATCGGGTCGGCTCGGGATCGAGACGTGTTGGGAGGTGTGCGCCCGCGTCGGGGGAGCGTGTGCGTTCGGTGCGGGCGATGACTGCCGATAGCTGCCCGAGGGACGCAGATCAGCTGGAGGCTGGAGGTAGGGGCGACTCCAATGCGTCGATCTAATTCTATCTGTTTGGTAAAATAGAACGATTTCTGTTTTTTGTTTCTACGGATCTATTATCGGCCCAAATTTAAGCCAGATCTACATCCACGGCGGACACTCTCGCATCTACCTTGTGTCCGCTCTGTCGCTGCTCTTGCCTTACCGAATGAACAACCATCGTCTTCAATACTATTGGCAAGATCTTTATATGGATGCCGACGAGTCAAAATCTATCTCACAAACCCTAGCACCGCTCACATCCTTCACAGCTACACCCACCACACCTCCCAGCCTCTTCCGCAGCCACCGGAACGGATCCGCCACCAACTGAGCACCTCCTAAAACAGATCGAGCGCGCCCGCCAGAGCGCGCTCAGGCGCTATCGTGACAGCCTCTCTCGCCGCATGCCCACTAGCCCGACGTGGGTCGGCATGCCGAGCGCATGGCCTCTACTTCCAGTGGCAGAGCAGGTGAAGATGACCATGGAGGCGGCGTTCTCCGACGTCCCTGACCCCGAGGAGGAGGACGGACCTCGACAACCCACACTTGCAGGAGGCCATGATGCACTCATTCGAGACCCTCCGCGCCGACCGAGCCCGGCGAGCCGCGCTTCACCGCGATCTCCAGGAGGAGGAAGCGGCCCAGGTGTCCATCACTGAACCCGTGTCGTGCCCTCCGCCGCAAACGTGCGCATGGAGGCGGCCGGGACCAGCAACTCTGGCAGCATCGCCTACTACACGTGGTAAATTTTGTTAAAATTGCAGGCGTCACTACGTAAACTCTACCACTAAACGGGAGGGCTGGAGGAGCCAGCAAGTCCGCCCCCGCAGCCAGTCTTGCCGGCGGAAGAGCCAACAAACCCTCCCCGCGTAACTGGAGCAAGCCTAGCGCTGCCCACACGCGGCTATTTTTTTAAAATCGCTGAGATCTCCATCGCCCACATCCGGAGAAGGTTAGCCTAAAATTAGATTAAATTTATCGTTTAATCTTTCAAATCTAAATATTCAATGCAATTTTCAATTGGGGAAGAAAACGAACATGGCCGATCAAATGGGTTGCCATGTTGGATGCAATGGATAGGAAAGGCCGGACGCTATGCGTTTGGCGAGGACACAAAATATGTCTGTTTGAGTCGGCACGTTGAAGTTGCCCTAAGATCAACGGTAGTAGATTGGTCATTTTCTAAAATGACTGTCATTTTATTGACATGGAGTTTTGATTCTGTAACATTCCGAAATTATAGAATGTTTAAAAATCACTAAAAATTTAAACTTTTATTTTTATTAAAGGAAAATATTCAAAATTATAATGGAAACCAAATAATACAAGACATTGGACATCTTTAAAAACTTTAATAGTTTAATTATCCAAGTGATCTTAAATTTCAAATTTGAGTTTAGCTTAAATTCTTTTACTAAAGGTATTTTAAAGAAAACTTCATCTCATAAAATGTTTTATTCTCATCATTTGATTTTTAAATATTTAGCTTTTGTCTATTTATTAAACCCTAAAACCGCATTTGCAAAGTGCTAAAGTTATTTAAAGAATGCCTATTTCTAAAATGGTTTTTACTTAAACTATATGTTTTAAATTTTGGAGATTATTAAACCCTAAAACAATATTATAAAGTGTTTTAAATTATTTAAAGCATGTTCTTATTTAAAAATTGATTTCTATTCAATTATATTCATTTACAAATTAAGTTCAAAATGGCTAACTTTCATTATCTACATTTGTGTTATTTTATTTGATTTTATCAAGCCACAAATGTTTTTATTAAAACCTTATTTTATAATTGACATAAAGTGTCAATTTAAAATAAATATGCAGTATTTTAAAAATACAAATTTTCAAATGTAGTGAAAAAGTGTGCTAGAATATTTTAAATGATAGATATTAGTTTTATAAATTTTTAGAAACTAGTTTGAGTTGTTTTGGACATTTAAAACAAAAGTTATAAAGAAATAGAGAAAACCAAAAAAAGGAAAAAGAATAAGAAAAAAAGGGACCTAACCGGGCCAAGCAGCCCATGTCTTTTTTTCCTTCCTTCTATTTTTCTGTTGGGCCGATTCTGATCCAACTAAGACCGAACGAGACCTGGTTGTCTTCTTCATCCTGACATGCACGTACAGGAGCACGATTACAGCCATGGCTGCTGTTACCTTCCACTTTATTTCCCCATCAATTGTGTGAGCGTTTCCTCTCGACTTCAATACGAAATTTACTCCAAATTGAATGGTCGTCCCATTCAGGGAATTCATTTCCCCCACAAGTGTCACAATCTCTCAAATCGACCTCGTGAACCGAACGCCACCCGTCGGCATACATCTCTCGATCTCCCTACTCAGGACATATATAGACAACCCGAGCGCGTCACCTCGAGCCATTTGATCTCCTCCACAAAGTTCGTTCTCAAACTTTCTCCATAGGATCTCTCTACGCCCCGTGCCATGGACGTCTTATTCTAAATCTTGCCGAGTTCATCGGACTGGTACGTCGCTTACCGTCATCCTTCCCTCGATTCCTTTTACTCGAATGTTCTTATGATTTCCACCTACTGCCAGGACATGGTTGTGCATCGAACTGAGGCCGTTAGACACGCCGTACCGAGGCATTGCCGTTCACGACGCCGATCACCGCCGCCAACAGGAGCCACACGGGAGCCGTACGAGGACACACCCGAGACCTCCGCACTGCGCCTCACACGAGAGTGTCCTTTTCCAGCCACGAGAAACCCTGGAGCGACGACATCATCGTCGACAGTACCGCCGCCGCTGCGCATGATTTCTTCCTGCGACTAATCTGACTCCCGGGGATGAAAGGTACTCCCTCCGTTTCTAATTATAGTGCGTTTAGGATTTGTAGTACAACTTCCGTCACGTACAAATATTTTTCTTCTTTCCCGTTTTACCCTCCCGCAGAACCGCTCGCTCACGTCTACCTCTCTGCTCCCCGCTCCCTCTCGCTCCTCGCCTTCGCCATCCGCCCCGCTCCCTCTCGCGCTCCGGCCGCCCCACCCTGCCGCCTCGCCCTCCCGCCGCCTCCCCCCACCGCTCCCCATGGCCCCCCTTTCTCCCCCACCCCACCGTTTTCTCTCGAACAGCTCACACCCCGCGTGCGGCAGGAATTTGTTGGTCAAAGATCGGATTTTTTGCAGGCGACGATCTTCTCGGCGATGGATGCGCTCGATCTACATGCGCCAGCGCCAGATCTGCGTGCTCCGGTGCTGGATCCGGTGACGGAGGTGCTACATGTGGGCGCACCACGTAGGAGGGGAGGGGCTGTGGGCGCGGCCGTGGCGGTGGGCCAAGACGGCCTTCTTCCTCGTCTCCATGCTCGCCTCGCTGCTGCTCATCTGCGCGCCGCCGCTCCTCTCCAACTTCCTCCGCGGCGCGCACGACAGCCACCACGGCCACTACTCGCTCCTCGACCAGGCCAGGGGGTTCGGGTTCCGCTCCTCGCTCGTCGACCTCCCCGCCGTCACCGCCGCCCGCTCCCTCCTCATCCTCTGTGAGTGCCCCGCCCACCTGAATCCCGTGCCTGTATGTGCGATCTCGCTCAGTTGAACAATTGCTTCGATTTGGCTGACGGATGTTTTGTGTGTGTGCAGGCGCGTACACGGCGTGCTGCGGCCCACAGGTAGGCCGCGCACCTCGCCATGGCGTACCGGGCCAGCAGCCGCAAGAAGCGATGGCTGCACGTCGTCTACAGGATCGACATCGAAGCCGTGAGTCCCCTGTCCTTCATCCATGCCTCTGCCCATACCGATTATCCCCTTAAACGTCAGTACCATGATCGATTCGTCAGTGTCACGCACATCAGAAACAAACATATTCTTCGTTCCTGTTGATTGTAGCTTAATGCACTGTTGATTCGTCAGTGGCTGAATGCTTACTTGCAGGGAATTACAGTAATTGTTTTTTGCTTGCGGTAGCAGTAGAAGGACTAGCAGCAGTTCTTGCATTATTTAGCAGTAGTAGTTCAACCAGTTCTTGCCTTCTTGGACTGTTGCTTTCTTGTTTGCTTCTTGGAGTAGTTCATTAAATTTTTCTTCAGTAAAAATTTGCTCTGTTGCTATAATTCACTATACGAACTTGCACTGTAATTCAGTGAAACTAGTACTGTCATCTGGTGCTTGAGTAGCAGTACTTGTATCTATACTGCTCCATTAGAAGTATATGTATTGCTCCATTTGGAGTATATGTACTGTTATCTTGTACTCTTATCTCCTCTATTAGGTGAAATACAGAATCATAAACAGTTAGGCAACACACAAACAGTACTACTCCAAGCAACACACAAACATTAACTTAAACACACACAAATGTTTTCAGTACAATAACACACAAACCATAAGCAATTGCTTTCTTGCTTGCAGCAACTTACACACATTAACATACAGACCATAAGCAACCACTGAATATTGTCTCTTTCAAATTCATAACCCTACTTTAGTCAAGATAATTTGTTTAACTTAGGTGTTTGTTGCATAATTGTGTTGTATGCCTTCTGCAATGATGTTACGCATGAACTAGTGCATGAGTAAATTGCTTGCTGCGAGTGCTTGCTACCAGGAGTACACACAAACATTAACATACAGACTTGTTTAGGCAATAACACACAAGCATTCACTTACACACAGACATGACTAGGCAACATCTTGGGCTTGGCCTAGGAAGTTTAGAGTATGTGCAATAACCTCAGGAGGGCAACGCAGCCTTATAGGTAGCTGACCCAACCTTTCAAGCCTGTCCTTGTTTGCATGAACTATCTTCAGACCATTTTCTCCTGCATTGTTCATTACCTCAACCATAACAGACATTAAACTTAGGAAAATTCGGTTCAGCTTTGATGATTCATATGCTCTGAATTCAGCCTCAACACCTTTAATAAACTCCTTCAGAGTTTTAGAGCTAAGGGTATTTGTTAGAGATTGTATGGATCTAAAAAATCCTAGATCAAGTACATTCAGATCTGGACTGTTTGCTGGCTGCTGCATCAGCTTTATGTTAAATCTTGAATTGGCCACAGCTTCTGCGAATGCTGGGTCATTGGGCAAAAGATGCGGCTTCGCATTATCTTGCTGTATGAAAATTGTCTTTCCCACGTCTTCTTGAGGCCAAAGTAACTCTATTGCAGGCAGTAGTTTTTCAATAAAGTACTCCCGCATCACTTCCCTCGTTACAACCAAGTTCTTGGTCTCCAATGTTCCTTTCTCTCTATTTTGACTTCTTCTTTGCGCCGGTACCTCTTTCACGAAAGGCCACATACCTATTTTCCCATCAAATGTCATATTCCCTTCACTGTCATACCTCGGTCGAGCAACTGCGGTGAGGAACATGACTTTGCCTATGCAATTTCCAGCTACAGCCCTTTTAGGATCTGGCTCATCAGACAGCAAGTAGTAGACCTTGTCATTCACTGTCATATTGAACCATTTTTCATCAACATGCAAAATCCTGTACATGTCATTGAAAAGGGGATCTGCAGTTGCAATTGTGTCTTCATCTACCATTCCTAAACAAAATTGTGCCCTGTTTCTCTTGTGTTTCTCTGTGAGTGGAGGCGTTAGGGCATTTGAGTGTCTTCGGATTAGTTTCATCTCAAACTTTCTGAATAGTGTCGTAGGATTGACTCCAAGTTGCCAAGCGAGAGACCTAATTGTTGACCTCTTGTTTAGTGGGATACTAGGGATTCGTGATAGATCAATCTCTAGTGGCTTCCTTCCGCACCCGCCCTTTCTTCTGCTTGAAACGTCAACCGGCAAACCCTCCTCAATCTGCTTCATAGCTCGCTGCCAAAGACTCTGTATCTGTCGAATACCCACCTCAAAAAAATTTGCAATGTTCTTCATATCTTCTTTATCAAATTTACCACCTCCTTTCATACATAGTGCATGGAAAGCTACATAAGCAGCATATTTTTGAGTGTCACTGAGTGTTTTCCGTGTCTTCTTTGCTTGCTGAGCACCCACACCTGCAGCAGCATTTTCTTCAATAACTGCATCTTGATCATTTTCATTAACTGCATCTTGAACATTTTCCATAACTGCATCTTGACCATTGATCATTTCAGGTGTTGCTGGCAAGTTGAGGTCCAGCATTGCAGCTTCTGCTTGGACATGATGATTGACATGCTGAGCACCCACACCTGCAGCAGCATTTTCTTCAATAACTGCATCTTGATCATTTTCATTAACTGCATCTTGAACATTTTCCATAACTGCATCTTGACCATTGATCATTTCAGGTGTTGCTGGCAAGTTGAGGTCCAGCATTGCAGCTTCTGCTTGGACATGATGATTGACATGCTGAGCACCCACACCTGCAGCAGCATTTTCTTCAATAACTGCATCTTGATCATTTTCATTAACTGCATCTTGAACATTTTCCATAACTGCATCTTGACCATTGATCATTTCAGGTGTTGCTGGCAAGTTGAGGTCCAGCATTGCAGCTTCTGCTTGGACATGATGATTGACATGCTGAGCACCCACACCTGCAGCAAATGGAGTAAATGTAAGTACATGTAAGCAAATGGATCAAGTAGCATTAGCTAATTTACTGGATGTACTACTCCTGCTAAATGATGATGATCATGTCATTGTTCATATTCCTGTACTTGCAAAACTAATGTACACTTGGTAGATCACCATTTAGAAAAGCGAATCCTTCTAAGTGATTTTACTGGATGTACTACTCCTGCTAAGTGATTTTATTTGGTAAAGTTTGCAAATAAATAACTACACGTGGCTATCCTTCTAGTGAAAAGAAAGCTGGAGATAATAAGTGTAAAAAGAGTCTATGAACATAAATTAACATATGTGTTTCACATTTAGCACACAACTCAGTTGTTTTTCCCATGGAGTTTTCTTGTGAGTGCACCCTATCTTCTGTATGGATTCTTCACGTGACATTCTAGCATGCAATTTTTCTCACTGTAGGAACTAAATTGTTAAATGCAACACCTGTTCTCTTTATTGAACACTGAGCTAGCTCACATCATTCAGGTAAGCATAAACGATATCCAATTTCTCTTGAGCCAGTTCTGGCTAGTCATATCTTTCTGATTACGCAGGCGTGCAACTCTCTTGATGCCTCTCCTCATACTCCTTTAATGCCTGTGTGTAGGCACTGTTGTAGATAAGGGAATCTGCCATCCCAGGAACTATGATTTCTACATGTGTGCTCATGCTGGGATGATCGTATGTCCTCTCTAACTTGAGTTGTCATTGTGATGCGCTGTGCTTCAAATGTCTATTTCAATCTAAGCTATCTGACTTGTGTGTTCCAGGGGACTACAAGGCCAACACACTACCATGTGCTCCATGATGAGATAGGCTTCTCTCCCGATGAACTGCAGGAGCTCGTGCATTCTCTCTCCTACGTGTATGTGGACTGAAGCAGTAAAAAATATTCAGTTGTTACCATGCCTTTGGTGACCATCGTTGCATTCTTCAGATCTGACATTTCAATGCTTGTGAACTTGTTTCAGGTATCAGAGGAGCACCACAACCATCTCAGTAGGTACGCAAGATCTACCACTACTTGATTTCACAACATATGACAGCAGGGCATTGCTCATCACCTTTATCTGTCAAACCTTACCAATGTTTTGTACTCCTTCCCTTCCGCAATAAGTTTGTACTTCTACATGCTCTCAGTGCTACTCCTTGATGATGATTACAAAACTGAACTAGTTGTAATTTCGAAAATGGATGATTCAGGTATTTAAGAGCATAGTGTCAAACACAAGAGCTGCTGATATTCAGGATTTTACCTGCGTCAGGATTGGCTTCAGGTATGTTCCCTATTTCTTCTTCTGGAGGAGTACTGTTGAGATTAAGCAGTAGAACCATACTGCTGATATTTTTGTTTCTCTTGATCAGGAGGAGTAGAAGATGCGGCCGGCCGGCGGGATCAGCTCTTGCTGTACCTGGGCTGTTTCCCAGCGAGGATTGCCAAGCGAAGAAGGGGAGGGAGGTCCCGGCGATCAGCGCTGGGCCGGCGGCCGGCGGCCGGTGATCAGCGCTGCGGGATCAGCTCTTGCTGTACCTGGGCGAGGCGGACCTGGGCGAGGACACACGAGGAGGACCTGGGCGAGGAGATGGCGACGTGGAGTAGCTCGCCGGCGAGGAAGACACGGGTGAGGAGGATCTGGGCTTCTTCCTCGCCGGCAAGCAACTCCTCGCCGGCGATTGACGGGCGAGATGGATCGGAGATTCAAATTTTGAATTTTGCTTTATTAGCTGATGTACCGGTTCGCTGTAATGATCGGTCCCTGTGTATCACTTCGGGAGGGTATTCCATGTAATATAAGCCAACTAGTAGGGGCAGAAGCGTCTTTTGGGCGATTTTCACCTGGTCGGAATTGATTCTAAAATGCACTATATTTAGGAACGGAGGGAGTACAAGCCAGTAGAATCTGCCATGTGTCCATCTAATATCCATTTTTCGTTTTTCTGTTTAAATTTAGGCCGAAACTTCCAAATTTCATATCAAATCAACCGTAACTCCGTTTTCGATGTTTTTGTAGTCTATGGATTCGTATGAATATGTAGAATACAGTGATATAATAAAAACATATATTTTAGTCGTGCACTAACTTGTTATTTATAAAATCATGTAAAGCATTATTTTAACTATAGTTTTAAATCTGTAGTAAATCAACAGTTTATCCAAATTTTACAAACTTTATACCCCTGGAAAGCCCTTGACCTGTAGAAACTTTTGGTACTGTTAGTTTTCAAATTTGTCCAGTTAAATTTATTCAAATTTCAAATGAGGAGTTTGAGTAAATTTGACTTAACTTTAGATCCACAAGTCCAAAATTTGCAAATAAAATAGTTTTAGAAACCTTAGAATAATATTATGCCTCTGTTATAAAATATTTTTTGGCATTATTTTTATGATTTAAAATCAGAGACTCAAATTGAATAATTGGCAGAGGGTAATTTTTGGCATAGTTTAATTTCTATTAATTATTTTAACATGTTTCTTTTGAGAAAAATGCTAAATAAATGGCCTTTGACCAGAGAGACTAAATGCCATAATTATTAATGTAATTTAAACTTAAATAATTAAGTTTGTTCTAATAGTCTTTTAAAATATTTTGACTTGCAAACCTTGTTTTTAAAATGTGTTAAGCCATTTTTTTTACCAAACCCAATTGTTATGTTGTTGTCCATGTTTGATGTTTTGTTTTGTGTTGATTGTTGTATTGTTTTTTGTTTATATTGTTTAGATTGAACGGAGAGCTCCGAGTTACGTTGAAAAGAGTTGTGAGCACCGACAACTTTCAAAGGCAAGTGGCACACCTCATAAATTTCCTAAGTATTTTGTCTATGCATGACTTAGAATATTTTATATAAGCATGTGTTGGATAGTATTGCTATGCTAAGACTAGACTATCTCCCTTACTAGTTGTCTAGCATCCCATTTTAACTTAGTAGTTTATTGAAGTGCATTGCAAAAGATGTTTTATGAAAAGCTAAGTTCTACTAAGTTAAAATGAAACACCTGGGTGGAATTGGTTTTGATAAGATGTATGAGTTGAGTGTTGTCCCCAGGGGTTTTACCTGAGGGATATTCACTTGTGGATGGCCACCCAGGAACAAAGGGACCAAAGTTTTCTCCAAGTGAAGATGCTTCCCGTGCAGCCATTAGTCATATGGGCTCTGGCTAGATGGATTAAGTTGCGTGGACTCCTCCCGGCTTGACAAGCAGATGTAGAAGGATGTAGGTGGAACGGGGCAAGCCTGTATGGGATGGGGAAAATGCTTCCGAAAAGTCTCGTCTCAATCTTCTCCTTTTCCTTAGCACAATTTGAGTGTAGAGG
This sequence comes from Poa pratensis, assembly GCA_947311845.1. NCBI lineage: Eukaryota > Viridiplantae > Streptophyta > Magnoliopsida > Poales > Poaceae > Poa > Poa pratensis. The sequence continues at coordinate 24,698,522 of CAMZMU010000051.1, read as the reverse complement.
ATAGTTTGGACTGATTGGGTCTAATGGTAAACGTGCACAACCTGTCGAGAGTGTAAAACTAAGTACTTAGCCGTGTCCCCGGTTACGGACAATTCTGAGCAGCTGATCAAGGACGTCAATGGAGGATCCCAACATTCCAACTTCTCAAGTAAAATATGAAGGGTGAACAAGGGTAGATGAGACAATGGTTTTCATGCCATGGATGTCTCGATTAGAAGAAAAGTGTTTTCAAAAGAGTTAGGAAAAATTGGCTTTCTGCAAATTAGCCTTTGAGCTCCACCAGCCTAAATATGCATATAGGTTATTAGAGGTGTCCACAGAGTGTCACTTGCCAGTTCCATTTTATATGGTTCTGACCCACCTTGTTGCAACATTTTTCCTGTTGCAGGATGTTCAGACGATGAGTGAGGTTTCGTATAAGGTTTCGAGTCTGCAACCAACATGTTTCGCCTGTGGCACATGAAGATGATGGAGACTCACTGCTACTTTTTATTCCGCTGTGCTAAACTTTGTAAAATGCTAGCCCTGAGCTATGCAATTTGTAATGAATATTGTAAGTCTGGATCATGCGATGTAATAAAATTTGACGCATTTGCAGGATATTCATCTTAAACTGTGTGTGCAAATGAATCGATCCAGGGGTTTGCACTATACACAGGGATCTTGCCAATTTTTAAGTGCAGGTCCGCTACAGATTCGTAGGTTTAAATGCACCTGTTTTGAAAGATGCATTTAAAACATCAAAACAATTGTGAAAAAATATTCGGATGTACATTTCTATGTTCACACACAAAGTTTTGCGGAAAAACAGTGTTTGTGATATGTGTAAAAAATACAAAAAATGTCTCGTAAAAAGTCATTGTAGAGCACTAGAATTTGTCTTTTTTACATAAAACCATAAAAAAAATATTTTTTGGGTAAACTTTATGGTTAACACTTCATACCTTATATTTGCAGTACGGGCTTTTTTTTCGTACACCAAAAATCTGAAAATATTGGTGTGTGGAAACTTTTGGAACTAGCCTGTATGGCCGCCGCATATGCAATCCAGGACCTACACAACAACGTCGTAGCATTGAGAAGGTCCCCCTGTCACACACCGCCTATTCCCACTCCTCTCGAGATTGTCCCGCATCCTATACTTCTACCGTTTCCCCTCTTGAGCGCCCACCATGGACGCGTCCTAGAGCTTCGCACGAGGGATGATTTGTCTCGGAATACCTATCGCAGGACGCTCTTCCGCAACGTAGTCGGCTGCCCTGTCCTCTAGTCTTGGCTCACGACAACGGTCTGAATCGAGGTTGTCGTGCAGTGAATGACCGTCTTTTCCCGATTCGGGCGCTATCGAGACAGGCGGTGCAAAACTTATTTCTCTCGACACGGGAATTGCTAATTATATAAATGAGCCCGTCAACCTTGGAGTTCTATTTCGATGATCTGTCGTCACAGGGTGGTTCCGATAACGATCTGTATGTAGATGATGAATTGAAGACATCATTTGTTAGTTGTCATGAAGGAGTTGGAGGAAAGGAAGAAGAGAAAGCGTACGAGTGATGCATGTAAAATGCATAGATGAACTTTGCATTATTTTACTTATATTCCAGTCATATTTGCATCATATAAGGGTTATATCACTGTTTTATAATGATTTTGGTAATATTTGATATGTTTCCTATTTTATGAAATTAACCCTGCACAGGCAGAAAACCGTGTTTCTATATTTTAATGTTTCAGGGACCCAAACGACGTCCAAACGACCTAGAAATTTACGAGCACCAGTTTTTGGAAGGAAGAAGACTTGGGAGCGAAGGAAGCAAACAAGCGGAGACCCGAGGGCCAAAATAGGTGGGCCCACGCGGCCAGGTACATGGGCCGCGTGGGACCCCTCCTTTTGGGCCTCGGAGCTCCGTTGCCGTCGATCTTTCCTCCACCTACTCGGTTTTGACCTAAAACCGCCTATAAAAATAGCCCCCCGACGTTCTCTGGGAGGAGCGCCGCAGAAACACAGAAACCACGAAATAGAGACCTGGAGTTGCAGATTGGAGGGGGAAAACTCCGGCGGGGCGCTGCCGGCGTGGTCTCCATCTTCTCCAACGACTTCTCCACCGTCTCCATGATGAAGAGGGAGTAGTCCACCTCTGGACTATGGGTTTGTGGAAGTAACTTATGTATCTCTTCTCTCTTGAGCTTCACTAATTAGTACCGTATGAGCTGCTGAACATGATTACGGTCATCTATGTAATAACTTTGCGGTGGATCTTTTTATGAGTTAATATATGTTTGAGATTGCAATGGTTTTGTTTCAGTTGTGAAAGTAGATGCATATTATGTACCCCGTTCTTATTTACTTGTCATGATCAAGCATGTTTATGAGAGCGTGTGAGGGGGAACGTGTGCATTAGTTGGAGTAACGGGGGGTGGCTAGTGCAGTGAACGTGAGAGAAAGTTCTGCGATCCACTTGGGTGTTTTACCTTACTTTGTTGCCTCACTAGGGATAAAAAGAAATACCATGCTACCGGAGATGTGGGTGTGACCATTGCCACTTCCTCCATGACTAGATCTAGCATGTTCTTATTTTAACTTCATGTCATGATACTTATTGCTATACTCTGAGTTATCTTAATTACTGAGGTGTTATGATTTAGTTCGCATCTTGGTGGAGTATAAGAGAGACTAATAACCAAAAGGTCTCTATGTTAGGACGTGATGCCCATATAATTATAACTTGTCATTAAACTGTTGTGTTGCAATCTCATATGTCAAATTTAGTGTTCCATTGTCTACCACTTTATTAAAGAGAGAGTGGATTTGTGAAACCATGAACCCCGGTCCATTTTTAATCATAAGAAACACCTTTCCAATAACTTTTACCACTTTACCATTTTCTGCCATTTAAAAATCCGAAAATATAAAAACACTTTTCCATCTTGCATTCATCATATAAAACCCAAAAATATCATTTATCATTGCTACCACCATCCTTGCATATTTATTTACCACCATTGCATATTTATTTCTTGTTTGCATTGCATAGTATCTTGATATCATTCTCACACCTTGTGCTTGACAACCACTAGGTGAGGTTGAGGACCAAAACATTTATTTTGTTTTGTAGGTAACCAAAAGAAGGATAGGAAAGATAAATCTTCATTACTGATTCCCCGAGAGTTCGATATTAAACCCTCGAGTCACCCCTCGTGGAGAAAACACGTCTTCCACTTACTACACACTCTGCACTTGGAGTCTCAACCTAACCCATATTCTTTTGACGCTGGTAACTACGTCATCGGGAATCAACGAGATACATTCCCCAACTCTCAGCCATGAAATGGTCATGAAGATTATTTTGCAGACTGATCTCAGCGTTACCGAACGAGAAGATATATATTTGTGCACATTGTCGAATCGGCGTTACCTCATTGGGTTTAGTGTGCATAAAAAATAGACGGTAATGCAATTGATCGCATACGATATCTTTGCATTGGAGAAGACATTTCCCTCGGATGCATGAGAAAGTTTGTGGAGACAGTGATTAAAGCCGTACGGGACTCATACCTTCGCCGCGTCGGCCTAGTGCGCGTTTGGTAGCCAGCAGCTACTTTTGCGCTCTGTGGATCAGGGCTAGCCATGGCTTGGCCTCGTGGAGCAGCCCCGAAAACCATGTTGTCCATCTTGTTTGGTCGCCCTCATCGCATCAGTGGCACAGTTTGGTGCCAACCGTTTGGTAACCTGCAGCAACGCCCAAAAGGCTAGCTTGCTGCCGTGTGCTGTGTTTGGTTGCATCCAACACCGCGGTAGAGGACATCACAAATATGCAATAGCAGTTCATCCATAATTCAGTCCTAGCTAACACGAATGGCAGTTACTGAGTACAGCCCTAACTAGTACGAATCAAATAGTAGTACTTGTATTACAGACCGGTAGATAGTTCATGGGGGTCGATAGTTCAATGTTCATCATCTTCTTCTCCATCGTCTTCTTCTTCTTCATCATCTTCATCCTCTTCAGATCCTGGAGTTACCTCTGTCCACCCACATTGCTTCAGTCCACTCCATTCTTTTACTCTTCCAAGCTTCATTGTCATCAGCGGCCACACCATGGCCTTGATCAACGTTGTCTGGTGTCACATCCGCCTCATCTGGGAAATGCTCATCAAAACCCCAACCAAGAATCCAGTTGTGAAGAATGCAGTATGCAAGGACAGGCTTCACTTGGGTCTCGAAAGTGTGAAGTGGCTTCTGGTCTAGAATCTTGAATCTATTTTTGAGTGCAGCAAAAGCTCTCTCAACTGTTACTCTAAGACTAGAGTGTCTGAGATTGAACAATTCCTTGGCTGTCGCTGTACCGAATCTTGGACTGAACTCGTTTAGATGGTACCGGTGCTTCGAAAGAGGGGGGTGGGGGGAGGGAGAGAACTCCAGGCCGACAAGCATAGTCAGCATCACCAAGGTAAAACTTACCATCAGGGATACTGATCCCGTTAGGTCTAGACATGTTGTCTGATAGAATGGTTGCATCATGTGCTAATCCTTCCCAGCCAGGCAAGACATACGTGAACTTCAGATCAAAATCCACAGCTGTAAGCTCATTCTGGCTGGTGTAGTGCTTCCTCCCTCTGAAAGCTTTTGACTGTTCTTTCGGCACTTTAGCTGTGACATGAGTACCATCGATGGCTCCAATACAATCCTGCCAAGAGAAGAACATTGAGTGATTAATCTGTCCTACACATTCAGTAACTCTGATCACACTACAATATTAGTGCTTACCTTGAAGTACGGGTACCATCTGAAGCTCTCTCTAATCTTGGTAGGCGTTTGGCCAGTCGATGCCTTGATCATCTCATGCCTTAGCTCGCCAATAGCGTACAAGACTTGTTTGAACTACCGGGAGATTGTCTCACATGATCTTCTGAATGTGCTATGGATGACTCTGAACCTCTGATTATGGCCTACAACATGAAGGAACATGCAAACTTGCTCTTCCACAGATGTGTGGATGCTATCCTTCAAGCGACCCCCCTCCCTAAACCTCTTCACAAGTTCATAGAAGGGGCCTCTACCCATCCTAAGCATTTGTACAGCCTCTATTTCGCTCGAGTTGTAGATGAAGTTCAAATTAGCAATCCTCTCCTGATCTCGAGCAAACATAGGACCATATGTCACTCTAGGATATGCAGCACGCCTAACTAAGATCTTGTGAATCATCATGATCCATGCTTGAATCACGGCTATCAGTGATGCCGTCTGTTTGGTCAAAGCCATTGCGTCGTCCTAATAAAATGGATCTAACATGAGTACGGTGTAGATCTACTCTACCGTTCGGTTTCACACTGCAAGGAAGAGTTTTACCTTGGCTACAACCATTGGAGACGATGGAGAGCCGGTGCTGTCGGAGATGAAGAAGAGGAGCTCTTGCCGTCCGTGGAGACGACGGCACGGATTCCTCCAACAGAGGACAGCGTACAGCTGCAGCTGGTCCGCTGCCGGACGTGAGGAGCAGCCGCCGTCAGTGGAGAGGAAGTCGTGGATCCGATCGCCGATCTGGTCACCGAGAGAGGAGCCACCAGTGTGTATTGGGGAAACTGTGGAGGTGACCCAAAAGAGAGGAGGGGGGACCTATGTATGGCGCGAAACAGGGGCGGAATTTCGTCATCTCCCGCCTTCCCCGCGCGCACGACGACCTCCCCTGTTTGCAGCCCCGGGGCCTGGCTCCATGGAAACTGCCGATTCGGCAGTTCCTATCGAGCCTGGCTCTGAGGTGCTTTAATGCCCGTGCCATCAAAAAATCTGGTGGGATGGAATCAAACAAACAACCCGACTTTGCAGCCCACAGGCCTGTTTGAAGTTGCTGTGGGCTACCAAACGTGCCCCTAACAGCGCCGCTTGGGAATACATGAAGACTGGACACCATTAAAACCGATGTGACCGTTATGAAGGTGCGACTCAGAGCGAGTTTTAGTCCGTACGCATGTTGGACCTGTTTGAGAGCTTCTTGGAAGGTTCCGGTGGAGAAGCTTTGCCAAGGATCCAAACGCTCGACTCTTGAGCGACTGTAGGCTCCCACTTACGGCCTTACGGGAAAGGATCCCGGCCGCCTGATGCAAGAGAGGAAGAACTGGGAAGTCCGGGCTCCAGGCCATGTGCGCGCTGCTTACTGCTTTAGCACCAATTATGCATGGTAGAGACGTGGAGCGGGAGAAAGCTCCTGTATTTGGAACCCAGCCATGGCAAGTGGCAACAACCCGTGTCGTTCGTGCTCCATCCGTCCTTCACTTTGCTTGCAGCTGGTTTGTTTCTTTGTCCTAGTCAGGGCCGGCCCTGAGCAGTCTGGGGCCCAGTGCGAGACAAAAAAAATGGGCCCTTGCCGCCGCCACCACCTCGTTTGACACCGGCAGTCCAGCAGGCAGCAACTGTACCAGCCAATTCCCCTCCTCCCTTTCTTCTACTTTAGACAAGGAGGGAATCGAATAAGGCCGGGAAGGAGCAGATCGAATGAAGAACAACAAGACCTAGGGAGTGCTAAATGTTGTAGATTGTTAGTGAAATCAGTAAAATATGGATCTCCTGCTCCATTTATTCCGCCCAAATGGCTAGAAGTCGCTCGGTCAATGCAGATTAGGGAGGAAGGAGAAGTGGAGAATGAGGAGTCCGGACCGATGCGGCGATACCTTTTTTTCCAGCGAAACTGTCGATGGTTGCGGTGCGGAAGCGAAGCTAGAGTGCGGTTGGGCCTTCCATACCTACATATAGGTATCCGTTCTACGTGGGGGCCCCTGGCAAGCGAGGGCCCTGTGCGGCCGCACAGCCCGCACTTGCTCAGGGCCGGCCCTGACTCCCAGTGAGTCAGCAGTACCATTCCTGGCTTTTCGGATGCAAAGGAAACCGAGGCGTATAAGACATGCTGCCGTTTCGCGGCCATTACAGTGGCTTGTGCCATCGTCGTCTTAGCATTTTGGTCTATCGTGGGGGGAATAGCTTGAGCATTCCTTTTAACTTTCCACTGATCTTAGCTTTACGATCTGTACCGACTACTTTAGTACTTCTAGTAGTACATTCTGGCGGCATCGGGCGGGCTTCTACTGTCTAATAAAGCTCACCTGTTCTTTGTAGTGGATTAGTTAAACGATGAATGGCATCGTGAGCCGTGACGACAGCCAGAATTGACTTTTGAATCCGACGAGGCGAACGCGAACACCAGCGGATCCTAAACACTAAACAAAGGACCGCCTTCGATTTATCTACTGTGCTGAAGCAAACGGCTCCGAGCATAGACAACTCGATCCTGATAGCCAACAACCCATTTGTCAGCCTCAGCTTCAACTCTTCCAATGATCCAGTCACGCACGGCTCTCTCGATACATTTGACCACACACATTAGTGCTTAACTCGGTCGCCCCGTCGAGGCATGCACCCGAGGCTAGTGGTCGCTAGCGCTGGTTAATTTATTTTGTCGGTGATTTTCCATGCAACGAAACACAGGCGAATGGCAAGCAATTGAGGAAGGGCCCTTCTCGTCTCGAAACGGAAGACAATGACACTGCCCCCCTGCCGCTCATCGGAGTCCTCCACTCCACTCGTATTCCAGAAAGGAAGGCAGCAGACCTGTACAGAAATCGAATGCAATTGGATACAGTAGTCATGCTCAGATAGTCAGATCAATTATTTTGATGCAGAGGCCGGAGTTCTCAACCTCCATTTCGGAAAGTAAGTCAGATCAATGCTACGAACGAAACGATAGTCGATAGGGAGCGGGTGCCGTATCTCACCATCATGGCTCTTGCTGGCACCAACAATGTATCCATATTCTGGGATGCTGCAAGCCTGCAACCAAGTAGTTGGAACAACGATCATCACTCGCTCGCTCACAAGTTGGAACAATGGACAGAGGTTTCACAAAACGGCAGCGGATGGGCTAGCTGCCAGGGGCCTGACGAACCAAGGGACATGCCCGCGGTGCGAGCTGCAGGCGGAGACGCTTGATCACCTCCTGATTCAGTGCCCATTCTCGAGAGGGATTTGGTTCAGTACGTCCTGAGGCCGCTTGGGTTGCAGCGATTGCTTCCGAGCACCACGGCGATGATCTCGGCATGGTGGCCTGTTTCCGCGGCTTCCGTTTTTGTCAAGAAGCAAAGGGAATTGAACTCGTTGTTCCTGTTGATCATGCGGAGCAGTATGGACAGAGCACAACGCGCGTGTCTTCGAGGGGGGTCTTCTGCACTGCAAATGTTCTGAAGATGCGTATCTCGGACGAATGCCGAAGCTGGACTGAATGCAGACGTGGGCCGACGAGAGGTATAGGCTAAGAGAGCAGAAATCTTAAACCGCGAAACCTTAAACGCGGTTTACGGTTTGCAGAACAGAAACCGTAACAAGAACTGTAAAACACAAGTTCATTTTCGATTAATCAGATACATATGAGCTCGTCGGCATTTTGCACACAAATTACGCTAAAACCAGCAACTAAACTAGTCTAATCGCCGCCGCCCTAACCCTAAACCCAAAATTAGGCTCACCGGAGCCACGGGCACGGCGGCGACGCAGCGGCGTTGGAGCTTCACTCCTCGTCGGAGGAGACGAGGTCGATGACCATCGCCGCCTCCTTCTGCCACTCCGCCTTCTTCTCCGTGGCGGCGTGGTCCTGCTCGAGCCCCTGGCGCAAGAAGATGTCGTTGATCTCCTCGTCGCACTGGAGCTGCACGGCGCGCTCCTCTGTCTCCCGCTTGGAGCGCAGCAGCACGACCGCCACGGCGTCCTCGATGGCGTCGTCGGGACGAAGTCCTCCGGCACGAGGGAGGTGCCGAAGGCGGTGGCGTCGTAGTCCCCCGGCGGCATGCGCATCGCCGCCGCGGATGAGCTGCAGAGTGCCAGATCATGGCGGGCTTCCTCCATGATCTTACTCATGTAACACATAGCAACAAGAATTGTTTCATGTAACACATAGCAACAAAAATTAAAGTCTGGCAATGCTCTTATTCATGCGACAAGAGGCAAAAACATCTAGTTGATGCAGGATAACATAATGTTAAGAACTTGTCGAGATACTAAGGATGCACACAGGCAACAACAACCAAAATACGCCACAATGATCAATCACTCATAGTAGCCAGACGCAAACTACCAATACAACACCAAATATTACAGAAGAGATTCCCAAAACTAACGCCTCCAAGAAGGGAACACTTCACAAGCACCGTCGTCACCCAATCATAAGTTGTAAGTTTTCACCCAGGAGAATATCCAAACTCTCCAGACATGCCACTGCTAGGTACAACCAATGAATGTCAGACCTTAGATTTTCACACTGAATAACGAGTCTCGGCACTCGAAGAGAACCACCTGAACTATAGTCCCCGAATGTTGTCGCCCCCGCTAAAGCCGCCGCTACAAAGTACCAGTCACAGGAATCATATGCACATGTGTGGTACAGACAGGAATCGTCCTGCAGCCATGCCCGCCCAAAAGCATGTGAAGTAATGTCTTCGTCACATGCAAGACTCCGCACCCGCCAACATTGGTCATCCAGTTATAACTGTCATGATATTCCCAATGTTTGTCTGACACCATGAAAATCGCAAGCGTCTCGACATGTCCCATGGTGTTAACAGAAAGAGAGCTTCGCAACATGCCCACTTGAAGCCCACATAGGCTTAAATTTGTAGACGCGCAAGACTAGATCACATGAAAACTAGAATTTCAGAAGCACTTACGCCAATCCGTGAAGACCGCCAACTGCGACATATATAACTCTTTGACGGCCAACAGCAGGTCGATTGGCGAGTTGGGCGGAAACAACCCACTAGGGCCACGGCCGAACCACCTTTTGTTCGCTCTAGATATGTGGAACTTCACCGCCGCACGTCGGATGAACGGATCGCCGACAGTGCCGCGAGAAGCCCATAGATCGCTGCAGCCACGGTGGCCAAACCCGAACTCTGCCACCACAGCCAACGGCCAGAGGTCCCCAGCCAGTGATAGGAGCCGCGACGCTGATAGGAGGAGGGCGGATCAGCCACACCGCCTATTCCACGACAACACAGCCTGGTATGGTCGCGACCGAGATCCGTCCCCATGGGAATTGCACTGCCGAAACACCAACTCACAGGAGATCAGAGCCCCACCGCCCATGACTCGGGCTTTGTCTGGTTGCATCAGTCGGTGGCAGTGAGGGGTAAGGCTATATAGAGGGGGGCTGGCGGCGGAGCGAAATGGGTTCCCTCGTATCTCTTGTAGAGCGACACAGGGGACGTGCCCTAAAAAAAAGAGATTCACTATTTACTCACATGTCAATCCCGTCTTAAAGATTGTATTTTGTTTAAATGACTTCGTTTTTATGGATATATGGAAATATATTGATCCTTAACGAAAACTTCACTTTCCACTTCTTTTATTATCAATCGATGCATCAAGAGCCTGATACATGGATTTGACTAGAAAACATACCATTGGTATGCAAATTTCAACAGAACAAATCATGAACAGGTGTAGGAAACATCTAAGGATATGACCCCAACACCTTCTTAGTTCTAACAAATATATGGAAAACTCAAAGACCTGTTCCCTAGCCAAATATTCTTCTAAAATCTTATTTAATAACCATCTCAAGTTGTGAATGTCCGAAAAATGAAATAGATTGCTCCACTCTCAATAAACCGGTGTAAAAATAGCAATCTCCTAAATTTAATAAATCTGGGACATATCCTTGTTCCAATATACTTATTTAGCAAAGCATATTGGATACCTTCAAAAAACAAAATCAAAACAGCTCAGTTTGCAGCTTAGAGGACGCACTTACACAATAGGACTTTCCGGGCCAGAGGACTAACTCTGATTTCCGTTGGTTGCATTGTGTCGTGGGGCTTATACATGAATTGTAGAGTAAAAGGATAGAGCGACCACACCGTTTGCAAACCTGGATAACATACTCGAACGCACACGTATCATAATATGTTGCACCATCCTCTCTTATATCATGTCATGTAACTAATTTGTCTACTACCTCCGGTCCAATAAAAATGTCGTGGAGAATGTGCTAGCGTAGCACAAGCTATCTACACAGCCAGCCAAACTAATTCCGGACCGGAGGGAGTAGTTGGCATCGCATGATAATAAATGTCACTACCTATGTTAACTATAGTCGTACAACATAACTAGATAAATTGTACAACAAAAACAATTGGATAAGCCGTGTACTTTTAAAAAACGTGCTACACTATTTGCAACACACTGCAACTTTTGAGAAGAGAATAGCATTATGAATATCTTTTACTGTTTTGAACTTTTTCGTTGGTTGATACATATGTCGATCGTTTGTGATCCGTGATTTGTAACATACTGGTTTCGAACTTTGTTAATAATGTAATAAAGCGGCCGTATGCATCATTCTGATTCAGAGCTGGGTGCCCCTTTTCTAAAAAAAACTCCAACCTAGACACAGTAGGCATGTTATATGAACGTTGTTTCAAATATGCCAGATCTTGGTAAGCTGAAAAATTCAAATAGTGATGAGATGACTACAAAATAAGTACTCCTTAACCAATACTTTTGTTACCAATCTATCTATCTATCTATACTTCTTATAGAGCAAAATCCCATTAACTTGCATTAATTATTTTCTAACTCAACATGCAAACTATCCACAACATGCATTCACTTAACCAATCAACTGCCCATGTCATCTCCACTATTATTTATTAATGACACATCATCTATTCCTTAAGCCACATCATCCATTATTTGAGCCATTATTTATCCATGTCATCCCACATTTATTAATGATTTTCTATCCATCCATAAAAACTATCCGTATTATAAATTCTTTTATCCATACAATTACCTCATCAATTTAGTTGTTAAATAATAGTTATACAAATATTCTACTATAGATTCTCGATTATTGTGCCCAATCAAATTCTGCGTATTCATGAGAAATTTTCCTCGTTATATTACATTTTTTTATAAAAAGTTTCAGCTGCAACGCGCGGGGTATCTTTCTAGTAAAAGACTTAATTGATAAGGGGTTGCTCGTACATCCAATTTTGGAGTTAAGTAGTTGAGTGCCTCATTTCTTTGGATTACCTAAAGATTAATATTAGAAGAAGACCAATTTGGCCTACACAAATTCAATATTCACCACCATTTTTCCTAGGGTCAGCCTAGCGCTCATTTGAACAAGAATTAGCTTAATTTACATTCGAATAATGTCACCCCACATCTATTATAGTATATACTAAAAGCAAAATGAGTGAGTTTTTCGAGTCACCACTTAATCCACATCTCTTAATTATATTGATGGTCAGATCTAAATTTCAAGGTCAGGATTTAATGAAAATCGTTAAGTCGTACCGTTCCGTTATTACGTTTTATGTTCAAAGGTGCAGGTAGGCACGTACGTTTTGTTTTCACATGGACTCCAATCAGATCTGCAAAATCTCCCTCCTTACATTAGCTGAGTCGGTTAAAAAATGTACTCCCTCCGTCCCAAAATAAGTGTCTCAAAATTGTCCAAAAGTGAATGTATCTGTACTTGTTTCATGTCTAGATACATCCACTTTTTAACAAATCTAAGATAGTTATTTTGGGACGGAGGGAGTACGTGCCTTGCTGCCTATCTAGCTGAATGTGATTTGCCTTATGAAGTCCAAATATTTTATCCCACATACGTGATTTGCACAATATGGAGTCCATGCATGCCCTATACGGATTTTTTAACAGGTTTGGGTCGTGACATACTAACCATTTAGTATGTCCATGAGACCAGGATCCGAAAGTTACATGTGTAGTTTTGGATTAAACGATCCGAAGGTTACTATCATGTAAAAACTTTGCATCTGTCACGTACAAGAGGGGCAAAACTGAAACGATCAGGATGATTTTTATTTAGAATTAGCGGTCTGGCTGAGATTTTTTCTTCTTTAAGAACTAACGATCTGGATCAGAATATATAGGTGAAAACCTGAACGATTGAAAAATCGACAATGTATAATCAAACCAATCGAAGCTGACGGCGTGCGGCCTAGGCTCCAGGTGCGTGTCTGCTGTAAATAGAAAGAAAGAAAAAATTGAATCGGAATGCGTACATGCGTGAGATGGACGGATGACAAAAAAGAAGAAGAATGAACGCCTACTATGGTGGCCACAAATAAATCGGTTTAGGGTTGCCCTGGGTCGCAACACAATGGATTCAGAAATTAAAAACACCCAAATATAAATTTCTAAATACAATAAAGGCCCTAGATATTTGCATGTACGGGAGCATAGTACAAATGAGTTCATATATTCATATATACGCTCATATCTTCAATTTTCATGGAAATTATAGCATAATGTATAAACTAATAGTTCCAACTAATTTTCCATATACAAAATTCAAGTTAGGAAATGAAAGAAAGTAGAATTGGTTTTAGAATAAAGAGATAGAAAAGGTTTTCTGACGAATAATACGACTTATATATTTTTATTTCTGAACCATGCAAGCGTGTCATATATTGGAAGAAATAATACATGGATAATACATGAATTGAAACAAATAGCACCTCGACTTTTACTGAACGGCGTGCACCACGTAGCGACGAAGGAATAAAACCATGCCAATATGAAATGCCTGAAATGTGTTGACGTGCATGTATTACCTCAACCGACAGGAAAAATAACAAACATGCATATTAGATGTTTCAACATATCGATGATATAGCAAGAAAATGAATAGTTTGACTTGAGTTGAACGGGGACAAGCAGAGATTACATGCCTCACCGGTATGATATCTCAATGGTGGAGATTCATCAATAATTAATAGAAAGACCAATAATGCTACCAGATTAAATTAGAGTCACGTGTGCAATTACAACTAGGGTGTAGTTATTTTTTCAAAATGGAGGTAAAAACCCGCGGCTAAGGTAGAGTAATTTATTAACTTTATTAATTAACAAATCATATACGTAAACCTTCATCTTTTTATTTTATTCATTTCTCTATAGAATATAAAGAAAATATACTACTCCTTCTGATCCATAATAAGTGTCGCATATTTAGCCATGCTATGTATGTCTATGCGCTTTATTTGTGCATAACGGAGTTAAGTTACTGTAAAAGAAGATGCTTTCAGAGAGCACAAACCTACGACGAGAGCGAGTGAGAGGGTATGTCGTAACAGTATGCACTAATCCATGCTTCTCTTGATAGATTGACACGGGCAAACACAAAATACATATAATTGATCGAGACAACTCGACACGTTACGAGCAAGGCAAAAGACGTGATCATGCTAACAAGGGAAATGTTTTAGCAATGTCCGATTAGTATGCATGATGGAATACAGTACATTAGTACATAGTCAGACGAAAAAGGATCTAGAGAAATACTACACATGTGGAGTAGTATAATTACAACTAGAATATACCCCGTGCGTTGCAGCGGGGATCACTTTAGAAACTATATTGTGTAAACAAAAGGGTATAAAAGTTATGACATATTATGTTCTCCAAATGAAAATGCAAAAATCAATTGGTCATAGTCGATATACTAAATTTAATAGACATGAAATGTGTGTATTATAGATTATTGATGTGAACTATTAGATGGTTGGAGGAATGTATGATGTGTATCTTGCATGTGAATATTAATAATAAATATTAGTGGAGATGACATGGACAATTGATTGGCTAATAGCATGAATGATGTGGATAGTTTGCATGTTGAGATAGAAAAATAATTAATGCACTTAGTGGGGTTTTGCTTTATAAGAGGTATAGATAGCACAAATAATGAGGTGAGGTATATTGAATGAGCAAACAGTAAATGGTTTCTCTGTCACTTCAGTAATATAAAGAGCTGCCCTCGCATTTGCGAGGGCCGCCATGCTAGTTGGAAAAAAAATCAGTTGCGGCCATAGTGGAACTATCATATTCAATTGTAACCGTGGCCAAACTAGAAAAGATACAACTTAAAATGAAAAAATTAATTGCAACCGCAACTGAAAAAAAAAAACAATTCTAACCGTAGTGCAGCCGTGGTGCAATCGGGAAAAAAATAGTTGCAAATATTGTACAACAGACCAAAACGAATCTCCACATCAACATCCAGTGGCTAAGAAGTGGACTGAGCTAAACTAATTCTTGTTGGCATGAGAGTTGGCAAAACCTTCTTTTATCGGAATGAGTAGTACTTCGTTTTGGTGTTTTTGGTGGGAGTTGGTGGACCGCAAGGCAAACCATCAGCAGTAGCTTGGTCAAGGTAAGCGATAAGTGTTTTTTACAGTAAGAAGAAAAGGTAATAAAAAAAGTCACTAACAGAGAGCAAAGAGCTGCCCACTTCTGAGAAACCTCATGGAAGTTCCAAGAAATCGTATGGAGACTTGGAGAGTCGGCAAAGGCGAGCCAACCATTACCGCCTGAACTATAAAAGTGACGGCGCTACCAACAACAAGTCGAACACCTCCATTGTTGCCAAGACGCCAACCCAGCCGAGCTCAAAACAATTAGCCATGGCCACCGAACTCCCGTTCTACCTGCTTCTCCTAGTCATACCACTCCTCTACTTAGTTTTCCGACGAAGATCGGGCGGCCCCCGGCTGCCGCCGGGGCCGTGGGCAAGTGCCGTTGATCGGCCACATGCACCACCTCGCCGGCGCGCTCCCGCACCGCGCCATGCGGGACCTGGCGCTGCGCCACGGCCCGCTCATGATGCTCCGTTTCTGCCAGCTCCCCGTCGTGGTGGCCTCCTCCCCGGACGCCGCACGGGAGATCATGAGGACGCACGACGTGACCTTCGCGTCGCGGCCCATCGGGCCGATGCTGCAGCTCCTGTTCAGGGGCAACGAAGGCCTCGTCTTCGCGCCCTACGGCGACGGGTGGCGGCAGCTCCGCAAGATGTGCACCGTCGAGCTCCTCAGCTCCCGCCGCGTTCACTCCTTCCGCCCCGTCCGCCTCCTGCGGTCCGTCGCGTCGACAGTGGGGCCCGTGAATCTGACGGAGCGGATATCGGCGTTCGTCGCGGACTCCGAGCTGCACGCGATCGTCGGGAAGCCGAGCGAGAGCCGCGACACGTTCTTGCGACTGCTCACGAAGGGGGTGAAGAACGTGCCGGGGATGAGCCTGCCGGATCTCTTCCCTTCGTCACGACTCGCGATGCTCCTCAGCCGCGCACCCGCCGAAATGGAGCGCCGACGCCGGGGCATGGTCCCCATCGTCGAGACCATCATCCAGGAACGTCAGGAGAAGAGAGCTGCCGCCGCAGCCACCTGCATAGAAAAGGACGAGGACTTGCTTGACGTGCTCCTGAGCCTCCAGAAGGACATGGACTTCCAGTATCCGCTCAACGCCGAGAACGTCCAAAATATCATACTTGTAAGCAGTCCCCAAAAGACCTTCACACGATTCATTGTAAGCAAAAGCAGAGTCACTTACTCTGTTTCTTTCTTTCAGGACCTGTTCAGCGCAGGCAGCGAGACGTCGGCGACGCTGCTGCAATGGGCAATGGCCGAGCTGCTTCGGAACCCGACGGTGATGCGGGAGGCGCAAGAGGAGGTCCGGAGAGAACTTGCCGGCCACGACAAGGTAACAGAGGACGGCCTCACGAACCTGCGCTACCTGCGGCTAGTCATCAAGGAGACGCTCCGGCTGCACCCTCCGGCGCCGCTGCTGCTGCCGCGGGAGTGCGGCAGCCCGTGCCAAGTGCTAGGGTACGACGTGCCGCAGGGCGTGATGGTTCTCGTGAACGCTTGGGCCATAGGCAGGGACCCGGCACACTGGGACGAGCCGGAGGAGTTCGTCCCAGAGAGGTTTGAGCGAGTTGGCAGGGATTTCAAGGGGGCGGACTTCGAGTTCATACCGTTCGGTGCCGGAAGGAGGGTCTGTCCCGGCATGGCGTTCGAACTCGCGCACGTCGAGCTTGCGCTCGCGGCCTAGCTGTTCCACTTCGAATGGAGGCTGCCGGACGGGATGTTCCCAGCTGAGATGGACATGACTGAGGAGGTCGGGATCACCACGCGCCGCCGGTCTGACTTACTGGTGTTCGCCGTCCCTCGTGTGCCGGTGCAGGTGCAAGCTCAATCGGCAAGGCTGGTGTTATGAACATAGTGATGCCGTTGCCCAACGACACGATGACTGATATACAATACATATGCAACGCTCGTACAGAGTAATAAAAGATAAAACAGGCAACCTGTTTCAACTGCTTCAGAAAGCATGACACAAGAAGTCAGGCCTTTTATTGCACCTTTGCCATTTGATGGCAGGAACGATCAAGCGGTTATAGGGAAAGAAAATAACGCAAAAAGTAACCTGAAAGAAAGACCAACTATTGCAGAATACATATTGAGCAAAAGCCCTCTGAAAAGGGAATACACAACCTTTCAGGACAAAGGTCTCTTCCTGAACATACATTTAACGGTAGTCATTTTGTTTTCCAGAACACGCAAAAGACTTGATGCCATTTCCATTAGTATTGAGAAAAAAAGGTATTTACAAGGTATTACAAGCCTTCCAAAACAGTAATTGTCAAGGGCAATTGTGTGGTATCACACAAAGGTAACCTGAAACTGAAAAAAAGAACATATATCGCAGAATGCATATTGAGGGAACAACCTCCTAAAAGGGACTATACAACCTTTCAGATAGATGACAAAGGTTATCTTCCTGAATATCATATATTCAGCAGTACTCATAATAAAACTACTTTATAAACATTTCCAACCTATGTTCCCGGTGAACATATTTTTTTAGAACAAAGGCTCAAGATGAGCCCAGATTTAAATTAATAAAGCCACACGGCACCGAATCCATACAACACATGAGTTCCGAACAAATGCAACAAGCCCTGGGCACAACACGCCCGTAGCACAACCTACTGACCATGCGGAGAGCATACAGATAGGGCAGGGAAGGAGAAAGACTAGACTAGTCTATCTCTAGTAGCAGCGTGGAGGGAGCGGATCCTGCCGATCGCCACTTCCACCAAGTCTCGGTCCTGTCGTCTAGCCACTTGCTTCCATATCTGCATGTACATTGACATTTTATATAAACCGTCAGCCGGTTGAGATGGAAAAACTCACTCGATGGTGAATTTGTTACGCATGTTCCACAAGGACCAAAGTAAAGCCGCGCAACAAATCCAAAGGACACGACGGTCCTGCCCTGAACAGCTACTCAAGAGTCGATGGACATCAGCAAAGCACGAGGGGTTCCAGGGGCAGGAGAGCAGTTCCCTAACTGCACTACACATGAACTTCGCCAAGGAGCAGGCGAAGAAGATGTGGTTGGAGTCCTCAAACTCACCACAAAGTGCACACAAACCGTCGGAGGGTCCATGCCTATGCAGGATGTTATCCTTCGTAGGTAGGCGTTTCCTGGCCAACTGCCAAAGGGAAACTCTGATCTTAAGGGGAATGGCGATCTTCCAGATCGTCCCATAATGCTTTCTAGGGGTGCCCTCACATAGTCTGCGGTATAGGGATCGGACCGAGAACCTCCCCGAAGGTTCAAGCGTCTAGGTGAACCCATCCGGGTCCGGCGAGAGGTGGGTGTCCGCCACCTCCCGCTGCAGGGATAGCAACTCAGCTCTTTCTAAGGGGCCAAGAGTGCGTCGGAAAGGGATGACCCAATCCACTTGCCTAAACACGTGAGCTACGGTTTCGCCGGGCTCCACCACAATCGCAAAAAGTCTAGGGAACCGGCCCTTTAGAGGTCCAGAGCCTTGCCACCAGTTCACCCAGAACCGGGTCGAGGTGCCATTCTAGACCAAATGTCTCGCCCTCAAGCTAAACAGGTCTCTCACTTTGAGGATGGCGTTCCAGAATTGGGACCTCGGTTGGTGTGAATCCACTAACAGATCCTTGTCCCTAAGATACTTATTTCTGATAATCTTTGCCAATAGTCCACGGTCGCCCGTAAGCAATTTCCAAATCCACTTGACCATGAGACATTGATTCATCAGCTTAGTATCCATGATGCCTAGGCCCCCCAAGGCTTTCGGCTTACAAGGCGCAGACCACCTGACCGGTGGTATTTGCGCTTGTTCCCACTTCCCTCCCAAAAGAAGCGAGAACGTGATGTGTCCATCGATCTATGGATACCATCACCCAGCAAGCAAACCCCCATGGCATGAAGAGGTAAGCTTGAGAGACACGCATTAACTAGCGTGAGTCTGGCAGCTGCGGACATCAGCCTGCCAAACCAAGGATCCGCACGTTTGGCCACCTTCGAGGTAAGAGGGTTCCAGTCCCCGGCCGTCAGAGCTCTCTCTGAGATGGGGAGACCCAGATAGGTGAATGGGAAGTTCCCAAGTTTACAATTCAACATATGTGCGATTCTCTGGTTTTCCTGGTCATCGGCCCCAACCCGGTGAACATATCAAGCTAACCATTGGCAAGAACCAATTCAGTACATGAAGTGGTGCAATGACATGCTAGGATAACTAAAAATCCTACACTTAAAATGCTTATATTGCCATTGACTTCCATAGATGGAGGCACATCGCTATGCATACTATTGCATGTATATTTTGTGAAGGATAGTATGTTATGATGGGAGACAAGTTTCAGTTAATTCCTTGACGGTACAGTTCTGCAGATCCGTTAGAATGACATAATGTAACACAAGGCCACAAAGTAAACCCGTCCCACCTTAAACTTACAAAAACAGCACTACAGGTACGTTGAAATATTGCTAGATGAGTAGAGCTGGGAGAGCCGCGTCGCACAGCTGCCTTCCGCGGCTGGGTGACCGCTACTTGCAAGCCTTCGACGCCCCGAGCAGGAAGGGCACCAAATTGGCATACACCACGATGCTGCAGCCCATCCGAGAGGGGAAGGGACAATGTCCAGATGGGTTCAAACTTCTGGAGAGCCGTAAGAATGACATAAATAATGCAGCACAAGTCTACGAACTAACATCAGCCCAACTTAAACTTACATAAACAGCATTACAGGTCCGTTAAATGTTTGCCACTAGATGAGCCGAACTATGGACAGAGAACGATGACGTTTACTGGAGTTGCCGTCCAACTAACCCGTAGAGACGATGCTGATCATCAAACATAGAATGGTACCAATATGACTTAGGCACGGGCCACCTGTCGTCCAAATTCTTTTCTCAATGCAAGTTCATGTCGAATAAATAGTATATGAGTTTGGACCGGGAAACAGCGAGTATACCTGTTTTTAACTGTATTCACCCATTATATCTATGGGGTGGTTCATTCCTCTTTGTCATTTTAAAAAGCACAGGGTAAGCACAATTGACAAATATATGCATACGCAATAAGAAATGGGACAGTTTTTTAATAAAAAATTTACCTTTGTGATGGAAGATACGCCTGGCAGGTAAGGCGTTATATGAGTTCCATCGTAGAAGTTCATGCTGGCATAACTTCCGTCAATAAAATTAACAAGTGGGCCTCCAATCCCAACCTGGTACAAGAACAAATACAATGGAGAAGTAGTAGTGTTGTAGATTGATTATGACAACGTAGTAACTGTGTAGATAGATTCACTACAGGAAACCGTCAAAACGCCGACGGCGGGCCATTATGACAACGTAGTAACTGTGTAGATAGATTCACTACAGGAAACCGTCAAAACGCCGACGGCGGCCCGCCGTCGGCGTAGCAAAGATCGCCGTCGGCGTAGGCCTACGCCGACGGCCGCCGTCGGCGTATCGGCGTCGGCGTAGGACGCTGTCGGCGTATCCGTCGCCGTCGGCGACGCCGCAGTGGGACCCACAAAACGGACGTCGAACGTCTCCGTCTGCTCCACCTATACGCCGACGGCAGTGCCGTCGGCCTAGGCTGCCACGTGTGCTGATCTGGTGCGTCTGGGAGGAGTCTGACGCCGACGACCATATGGTCCTCCAGCGTCGACGTGGCGCCATCCTGTGCGTCCCCACAGCATCCTACGCCTAGCCTTGACCATATTTTCAGTTTCTGAAACTTTTTGCTGCTGGTTTCTGGCGCATTTTAAATACAATTAAAATTGCACAAATTATAAAACATCACAGAAACATCAAATAAAACATCACATACATATCCAAATGACACAAACATGATTCAAATTCATCCAAACTCAAAAATGACACAAACATAGTTCGAATTCACACACGCTACACCCGAACACATCCTACACCTCCCGAGAGCCCGAGGTATCCATTTCTGACAGCGTGAGAATAGGCGACCGACCGCGTGGGCCAGTCGAACCACACAAGGAATCCGGCGAGGCACGGGACGGTGTGGTCTCACGCGACGAACTCGGCGAGGCACCACCAGTGCCATGCTCCACGAGCGCGCGCGTCGAAGTCGGCGAGGCGGAAGCACGACCAAAGGGTGCAGTCCTCGAGTATCCCGATCCCTACATGTTTTGAGTCCAAGTTAGCAACTTGGAAAGCACAGCATGGCGGTAACAACTTGTTTGGCAAATAACTTACCGGAGTCGCTGGCTTGTATGTGCGAGCGACCGACTCCCTCGTTGGGCCGACGGGCATGATCCCCGGCCTAGGTGGACGCGTAGGCAGCTGCGACCGCTCTCCAGTGGCATGAAACTTCTCGTCAGCCTACAAGATAGTTTAGATGTCAGGAGTTGTAGAAAAAGAAGGTTCAAACTGAGGAAATGGGACTTGTCATATTTTGCAAATATAAAAGTTGAAACTTACAGCATCCCTCAACTCTGCCCACTCTCATACTCCTGGCTCTTCTGTACCCACAACTGATACTCTCTCTCATAGCTCGCGTAAGCGGCATCGAAGGCCGCCTCGAAATCAGCCTACAGTTTTAAAAGGGAACGCATCTCGTCAACTTAGCCACTTAGCTAGGAACGAATGTCGGAAAGAGAATGAAATTGAGAAAAACTTACATCGGGGCGAGCTCGGGAAGGCCGACGAGGCAGGACGGGAGGGTCGTCGGCGGTGAGGGTAGCCTTGACACGCGAGAGGCCCAACTCAGGAGTACGCGTGAGTACCGCACTAAGCATGAGAGGACGGCCATGCTCCCAACCGTTCCCGGCAAGGACCACCGCTCTCTCGTCGATGTCATGCTCAAGAGGGTTGTCCACCTCCGGATTTATACCCTTGAACGTCTCGACGTATGCCTTTAGCCCCTCCTTGGCAGTGCCGAAGTAATCGGGCTGCGAGGGCTGAGGCTCAG
The DNA here is from genome assembly GCA_947311845.1 of Poa pratensis. Taxonomy (NCBI): domain Eukaryota; kingdom Viridiplantae; phylum Streptophyta; class Magnoliopsida; order Poales; family Poaceae; genus Poa; species Poa pratensis. The sequence continues at coordinate 24,676,396 of CAMZMU010000051.1, read as the reverse complement.
AAAAATTGGGCTTCTTCATCTTCATCCTCTCCCATGCTTGCATGTCGTAAGAGGCTCCCCGAGATCGGCCTCCTGCAATGCCAAAGAAGTGTCATGCGTATCAAGTAGGAACATGAGGGGAAATAAATGAAGATTGTTTCATGTATATATATACCAGCTTTGCCTTGAAGCGATCATGGTTGCGGGCACCCGCACGATGTGTCCCCCCGCTCCCGCGGTTTAACTTGTTTCGCTCGCTCAAGGCCTTGAACGCGGGGTCCTCCCCAGCCCACCTAGACACCAACGCCCTCCACGCGTCATCCTTGCCATAGGCCCATGAGGGCTTAAACTGAAAAAACAATACTCATGTGAAGAACGGATAATGCAATTGCAACTTAGCAGCAACATGTAATCTCATTAACAATCTACTTACCGCCATGTAGTCATCTACGGACACCTCAGTGGGTTCTCCACAATCTCATGCTTCACCGCCGTCTTGCCTAACGTCTCAGTACTGAAATGATTGATCATGGTATGCTTTGCATTGTAGAACTGCTGTCGTGTCAACTTCATACAAGCCCCCTCCAAAGTCTTGTCCGCATCGCCCCGCTGCTCAGGAAGTACCCTATAGAACTTCTTTAATCATGCACAAAAAAAAATTGTGAGAGCATGGTGGGGACATCAAGTATGAACGAAATTCGAAAAGTTCAACTTACCCAAAACTTGTTGATCACGGCGTCAGAACATTTCCCGCCGTCGCGTAATTGGCGGCCTGATAGTCTACCCAACGGGTGGCTAGCTTCGTCGCGCCGTTGGGGACGGTACTGTACAAGCCCGGCCAAAACTTCCTAATCAAAGCTCCAACAAGGGTGTTAGGCACACGGCTTCCCGCAGGATGTATCCAGTTGCTGCACAATAATTAAACATTAGTACATGTCAAATTGTCCTGACCACAATGAAGTTACCATGTTCAAAATTAGTATATATAGTCACTTACTCTTTCCCATTAGGCGTAATGAGGATCTTCTCCTCCTCGGTAGCAGGTTCCTTGTCCTCATCAGGGACCTGGGATTCCCCTCGAAGCTTTGGCTTCTTCGCGCCCGGAGGGCCCCGCCTCCAAGTCCGTGGAGGGGCCCGCCCCCACGTCCGTGGAGGGGCCCGTCTCCTCCGAACCCTCGTCGACAGAAGCAGAGGGTATGTCCGAAGACACGTCGCCCCCACCTCGCCCTCGTCCTCCCTCACCTCGCCCTCGCCCTCGTCCTACACTCGTCCTCGTCCTCGTCCTGCACCTCGTCCCCTCGGAGGAAGTGGAGCATCGGCACCTCCCCCTCCTCCAGCATCTCCACCCTCACCTGCATTGAGAAAGGGTGAACAATTAAGCATAAAGACATGATCCAATTAAGAATTGCATCACCTCTACTCTCACCACTGTCAGACAGGTAACGCGGGTTCGGAACAGTTGCTCTTCCACTTTTAGTAACTTTCAATTTCTTCAGCAAGGAGGCCGAGGATTCCTTGCCTTGGCTCATCTTGGTCAATCACCTGCATTGAGAAAGGGTAAACAATTAATAAGCATGTTGAAAAATCTCGTATGGTAATTGTGTTACCAAAACAAAACTTAAGCAAAATAAGCAATTAATAAGCATGTTGAAAAATTACTCAAGCAGGGACTTGCAAATTTTTTGTTCAAGCACTTGCAATTGCAATTGCAAGCAATATTTCAGTGCAAGTGGAAGTGTATTACTCCTACTTAAAAGCAATGTTTGCCTGGTGGAAACAGTATTCCAGAAAGTAAATTCAGCTCCGGCGCATGGAGCTTTTGCTCTCCTCTTGCTGAAAATGGTTACCAAGTACGGACAGTCAGTTCTGAATATTATCAATTGCAAGAACAACTGACTATCAGGCTATATTACTCCAATTAACACTACTCCAGTTTGGCTCAGTTGAGTGACCTAAGATTCTAATCTAAGCATAGTATTCCTAAGCATCTCATGTCCTAATCTTGAGTGACCTAAGATTGTCTAAGCAAGTAAACAAACAATTTGAGTAGAAGCAAGCAAACGAACTATTTTTTCATGCTCTGTGCAGTATATCCCTTGCACTGAGTTGCAAAATGTTGCAAACAAATATTGCACATAAGGTAATTTTATTGCAAAATATTGCACTCCAAGTTAAAGTACAGGAAAATGAGAGCAAAATATTGCAAACAATTCAGCGTACTCCTAGGTTCTTGTGTACTCAAGTTAAAGTACAAGTACTACAGAGTACTCCCAAATTCAGGATACGAGTAATACTGGCAGGAAGTAACACAAGCAAATTCAGAAGCAGAAGCAAATTATCGAGCGCATAGGAAGGGGAGAACAGAGAAGCTGAGCGGACCTGGTCGAGCGCGGACGTAGTGGATGGCTAGGGTTGTGAGGGAAAGGAGGTGGCTTGTGGAGGCCGGAGGCGAGCGCACGGTGTCGGGGAAGAACTCGGACGTGCGGCGCGTCGGGGAGGTGCTTTGTCCGTCTGCGGCGTCGAGGAGGAAGAGGAGGTCGCGGGGCAGCTGTACGCGCGAAGGGGAGGAAGGAGGCGCGCGGTATCACGCCGGCGACGTGCTCTGCGCCTCGGGCTTCATGGCGACGGCGGGTGGCGTACGGGGTGGGGCGAGCAGAGGAGCGGCAGCGGCTGCAATCACGAGGTGGGGCGGCGCGGTGGGTGGCGTACGGGGTGGGGCGGCCGGCGGCGCGGTCGGGGATTTAGGGATTTCGTGATTTGGGGGATTTGGGAATTTCGTGGCGCGTGAAGCCATTCGGGCCGATTTGGCTTAGCCATTCAGGCCTACGCCGACGGCAAAGCCGTCGGCGTATGGTTTTGCTTAAATTTTTTTTTTTCAAAGAAATAACTTATTCTTTTAATTTTTCTGATTATTTTTTCAATTCTTCTATTATTTTCTATTTTTCAATTCTTCTATTATTTTCTATTTTTTCATTATCAGGGTTTTCCGATTAATGCAACTGGATCTGCATTGCTACATGAATAATAAATAAAAAGTGTAGTCAGATTCACATTGTATTTTAGACTAATCGGGCCAAAAATATAGAAATTACAAATCGGGTAGCCGGATGTGTCCTTCCTCGTCAGTTTCCTCGGTGCCATTGCCCTTCGACGACGCAGCACCCTTGCCCTTCGAAGTTGCCTACCTTCTCCAGTGGCCACTCTGACCGGCAAATCGGCAAATCATCGCGTGGTCGTGAGACGGCAGATCGGCCTTCGATCCATGGAGCGGCAAGACGTCTCTGATGATTTGCAACCGTCGGAACAAGTGTTGAAAATGTTGCTAATCATCAGAGATTCTTGCCGCTGCTTGGATCCGACCGAGGGAACGGTGGCTCGTGAGTGCCTGCATATCAAATCCTCGTCATACACCCGAATGTTTTGTGTTTGAGCGCCACTTCGATCCAAGCAGCGGTAAGACGTCTCTGATGATCTACAACCGTCCGGCAAGACATTTCTGATGATCTGCAACCGTTTGGAACGGTCGCAGGTCATCAGAGACGTCTTGCCGCTGGTTGCCCAAAGATGCCCCTCCGAGTGACGCTGGAATATTTTGTGTGAGTGAGTAACCTGTCTGAGGAGGTGGGCTATATATAGGGTCGCATGGCTTACGAAGTGGTCATGATAGTGCTGATCCGACGGCTCAGAAGCGCTCAAAAGAAACACACCGTTGTCATTCGTCTATGTACCCAAAGTTTGTTATCATTCGTCTATGTACCCAAGTTTTTGTTGTCATTCGTCTATGTACCCAAGTTTTTGTTGTCATTCGTCTGTGTATACAAGTGTGTTGGGTGCTGTGGATGTCCAAGTTCCCACAGCGGGATGTGAGCGGGTTCACCGGCATCACTTTCTCTCTAGTGAGTTTCTGCCGAAAGGGGAGTTTTCACCTCTAAGTCCAGGAACTCACTAGAGAGAAAGTGAAGCCGGTGAAGCCGGTCACACCCCGGAGTAGGATATTGCACATTTACAACACACAACACACTTGTATACATATGGTATGGCACAGCCTAGGTTTGGGTGGGGTTCCGACGCTCCGGGGCCCCGCTTCGGCGAAACCCCGAATCCGCTGGGAAAACCCTAACGTTTTCGTCTACCCCCATAGACGTGCGTCGAAAGGGGGTAGGCCAGTGGACTTTTTTGCTTGGTTGTGTTAGGTTAGGCCATAGGAAGGTGAGAAACCAAATTCTACCCCAAATCAACACAAGATTCCATCCGGTTCTCCCGAAACGGGAGTTTTCACCTCTAAGTGCAGAAACTCACTAGAGAGAAAGTGAAGCCGGTGAAGCCGGTCACACCCCGGAGTAGGATATTGCACATTTAAAACACCCAACACACTTGTATACATATGGTATGGCACAACCTAGGTTTTGGTGGGGTTCCGACGCTCCGATGCCCCGCTTCGGTGAAACCCCGAATCCGCTGGGAAAACCCTAACGTTTTCGTCTACCCCATAGACGTGCGTCGAAAGGAGGTAGGAAAGTGGACTTTTTTGCTTGGTTGTGTTAGGTTAGGCCATAGGAAGGTGAGAAACCAAAGTCTACCTCAAATCAACACAAGATTCCATCCGGTTCTCCCGAAACGGGAGTTTTCACCTCTAAGTGCAGAAACTCACTAGAGAGAAAGTGAAGCCGGTGAAGCCGGTCACACCCCGGAGTAGGATATTGCACATTTACAACACACAACACACTTGTATACATATGGTATGGCACAACCTAGGTTTTGGTGGGGTTCCGACGCTCCGGGGCCCCGCTTCGGCGAAACCCCGAATCCGCTGGGAAAACCCTAACGTTTTCGTCTACCCCCATAGACGTGCGTCGAAAGGGGGTAGGCCAGTGGACTTTTTTGCTTGGTTGTGTTAGGTTAGGCCATAGGAAGGTGAGAAACCAAAGTCTACCCCAAATCAACACAAGATTCCATCCGGTTCTCCCGAAACGGGAGTTTTCACCTCTAAATGCAGAAACTCACTAGAGAGAAAGTGAAGCCGGTGAAGCCGGTCACACCCCGGAGTAGGATATTGCACATTTAAAACACCCAACACACTTGTATACATATGGTATGGCACAACCTAGGTTTTGGTGGGGTTCCGACGCTCCGATGCCCCGCTTCGGCGAAACCCCGAATCCGCTGGGAAAACCCTAACGTTTTCGTCTACCCCCATATACGTGCGTCGAAAGGGGGTAGGAAAGTGGACATTTTTGCTTGGTTGTGTTAGGTTAGGCCATAGGAAGGTGAGAAACCAAAGTCTACCCCAAATCAACACAAGATTCCATCCGGTTCTCCCGAAACGGGAGTTTTCACCTCTAAGTGCAGAAACTCACTAGAGAGAAAGTGAAGCCGGTGAAGCCGGTCACACCCCAGAGTAGGATATTGCACATTTACAACACACAACACACTTGTATACATATGGTATGGCACAACCTAGGTTTTGGTGGGGTTCCGACGCTTCGGGGCCTCGCTTCGGCGAAACCCCGAATCCGCTGGGAAAAGTCTAACGTTTTCGTCTACCCCCATAGACGTGCGTCGAAAGGGGGTAGGCCAGTGGACTTTTTTGCTTGGTTGTGTTAGGTTAGGCCATAGGAAGGTGAGAAACCAAAGTCTACCCCAAATCAACACAAGATTCCATCCGGTTCTCCCGAAACGGGAGTTTTCACCTCTAAGTGCAGAAACTCACTAGAGAGAAAGTGAAGCCGGTGAAGCCGGTCACACCCCGGAGTAGGATATTGCACATTTAAAACACCCAACACACTTGTATACATATGGTATGGCACAATCTAGGTTTTGGTGGGGTTCCGACGCTCCGATGCCCCGCTTCGGCGAAACCCCGAATCCGCTGGGAAAACCCTAACGTTTTCGTCTACCCCCATAGACGTGCATCGAAAGGGGGTAGGAAAGTGGACTTTTTTGCTTGGTTGTGTTAGGTTAGGCCATACGAAGGTGAGAAACCAAAGTCTACCCCAAATCAACACAAGATTCCATCCGGTTCTCCCGAAACGGGAGTTTTCACCTCTAAGTGCAGAAACTCACTTAGAGAAATAAATAAAAAAAAGGTTCATCTATACGCCGACGGCCGCCGTCGGCGTTGAAGTACACGTGTACACCGACGGCACGGCCGTCGGCATATCAACGCCGCTGGACGTTCCGTCACGGCGTCCTTTTGTACGCCGACGGCACCGGTTACGCCGACGGCTGCCGTCGGCCTTACCTGGATACGCCGACGGCGCTTCGTACGCCGACGGCTGTGTGGGCGGCTGCCCTAGCTCGTGTTGTACGCCGACGGCCCCGACATTTAGCCGTCGGCGTACAGTACGGCCGTCGGCGTAGTGTGGCTTTCCCGTAGTGATTAGGTGTACCTTCTTGATTTTACAAGTAGACTGCTCAAGGTCTTTGCAGTCAATCTTGCTAGGTTTGTCCATAGGCCTCTTAGATACCACACCAATTGTCCCCATTAATACTCCATCATCAACCTCGCGCCCTATAGCTACCACCTTTTTGCGTGGCTTTTCTGTGTGGAAAATATTCTCCGGATGAATACCACGTAGAGGCTTCTGAGCACTGATTACAGCAATGTTATAATCTAAATGGTACAGTTCCAGCTTCCCTGTAGCTTGCTGATTCGGTGGGAGAAATACATCAATCTGCAAAAGTAAAGTAAGCTGAAAATAACCATCATCTAATTAAAAGCACAAGGAAAATAATTAGGAGCAGCAACCTTCCCTGTATCGTTCCAATTTTATCGGATGTCCCCGAAGGGACGGAGCAGCAACCTTCAAATTCTCATCGATCTTGTGTTCGTTCGCCGGACTTCTAACCAAACTGGCCGAGGTCAGAATAACGGGCGTGCCTTTTTTATGCCACTTTATAAGATAGCCAGTGCATGCAAAAGATCTTTTGTCTCCTACACATCACAACTTTGGCCATTAGTCAGTGGAAACAACGCTTGTAATAAAACTAATCAGCGTAGAACTGTAAAATTATCATTCTATTTCTATGAAGTAAGCAAGACCACACGCCGGCATGTTTTTGTTACAACTTCTGTTCGAAGTTTAGAGAATACCTCCTCCCCAGTACCACGACACCAGAGATTGTAATCCAAGCCCTCATACCCATATAATTCACCAAATTCCTCTTCAAATATGTCGCACAATGTTCCACCGACTGCTTATAGGAACAAGTACAGAAGTAGTACACTGCGCTAGCTAGAAAAGTTACCAAAGGCAAAAATTGCCACTATAGAAAGCAATGACTTACTCTCCAGCACATATGGTGGTGGCTTAGGATGTCCCATGCAGTGGCGGACGCAGGAAAAAATTGGAGGGTGGGCACACTCCACAAAAAGTTGGCAAATGACAATATAAACAACAAATTGATTCATGACTGTTAAGAACGATCTGTGTACGTGTTGTATAACCGTACGTTGTAATCTTGTATTGTACCTGCCAAATATATAAATATAGAAGAGGTGGAGGCTGAGACCCCACGTAACCCTAAAAAGCTATTCGATCAAAGTTGGTATCAGAGCCTAGCGTTGTCTTCCGCTGCTATCGATCGCGCCGCGCGAGTTCTTCCGCCGACGCACGTGTCCGCCGCTGCAGCGAGTTCCTCTCACGCGATCGATCTCGCGTGATCAGCTAGCTAGCTCGTGATCGTTGCCATCTACGTCCACGTCGACTCGCGATTCCATCACCGATCGACACGATGACTTCCGGCCTGCAGCTCTCCACCTCTGTAGGGCCGATGCTCTATCCGTCCATGGCGTCCGTCCCCGTCGGGGCTGTTCCCTCGCCTGCAGTTCGTCTCAATCGGTCGAACTTCATGCTTTGGAGAGGACTCATGCTGCCCAACATGGCCGGCGCCGGCCTTCACGTCTACCTCGATGGCACGGCGGCAGCTCCGCCCCAGACCATCACCAGCGGCGAAGGCGACAAGGCGGTGACTACACCGAACCCTGACTATGGTCAATGGTGGACTGTAGATCAGCGGGTTCTCGGACTACTCCTCGGATCCATGGACGAGGACATCGCATGCCAACTTATTGGCTGCAAGACGGCGGCAGCGGCCTGGACCGCGGTGCACGCCATGTTTGGCGCCCAGAGTCGCGCCAATGTTCGCCACATCCGGCGTCAGCTCCAGACACTGCGGAAGGAGGATATGTCGGCTGGGGAATACATGCATAAGATGAAGGCGCTTGCCGACGTCATGGCGGCCGCCGGCGTTCCCATCCACGACGACGAACTCGTCGACTACATCATCACGGGGCTGGGCGCAGCCTTCAACTCCATTGCCGGCGCTCTAACGGTCGGTAACAGATCGGTTCCCTTTGCTGAGTTTTACTCGCACATTCTTTCGTTCGAGGCCCTGCAGGCGCAGCAAGCTCAGGCCACCGAGGAGTGGTCATCATCGGTGAATGCCGCGACGTGCCCCGGCTCGTACGGTAACCAGGGCGGAAGCCGCCCTCGGACCCAGGACTACCCTGCCTATCAAGGCGGAGGACGCCCGGCTGGCAACCTTGACCAGCAAGGGCAAGGCCGCGGTGGCGGCAACGCAGGCGGCTACGGCGACTACAATGCCGGCAACTATGGAGGCAACGGCTATGGAGGTGGCCGCCAGGGAGGCGGCGGCGGCCGAGGCGGCGGTGGCCGCAATGGTGGCCGCAATGGAGGCCGTCGATGGAGGCCTCGCTGCCAAATCTGCGGCAACTGGGGGCATGAGGCCACCGGCTGCCGCAACCGCTACGACCACGACTACCGCCCCGACAACACGCGTGCAGGCAACTCCGCTTCCACGAGCTCCAACGAGAATCCGTACTGGCACATGGACACCGGTGCGACGGATCACCTGACGAGTGATCTCGAGCGTCTACACGTCTACGAGCGCTATGGTGGGAAGGATCAAGTCCAAGTGGCCAATGGTGCAGGTTTGTCTATTTCGCATATTGGTCATTCGAGTTTAACCGGTTCATCCCTTAAATTGAACGATGTCCTTCATGTTCCACACATCAACAAACATCTCCTGTCCGTTTATCGTCTTGTCTCCGATAATGATGTTTTTGTTGAATTTCACCGTCATTTTTTCTGTGTTAAGGACAAGGCCACGAGGCGAATTCTGCTTCACGGTAGAAGTCAGGGAGGACTCTACCCCATTCCGTTCTCTCATGCGTCGTCATCGCCTCACCATGCATCCGCTAGTACCAAAGTCACTCCGGCGCAGTGGCATCAGCGTCTTGGTCATCCCACAAATAATGTAGTTCAATCTATTGTCAGCACAAATAAGCTTTCGTGTTCATCAGACAATTCATCTTTGGTTTGTGATGCTTGTCAGCGTGCCAAGAGCCGCCAGTTACCATATACTGCTTCTTCTCGTGTGTCTACTATGCCTCTAGAATTAATTCATTCTGATGTTTGGGGTCCAGCTAGTGTGTCATCTGGAGGGTATAAGTACTATGTTAGTTTCATCGATGACTACTCTCGTTTTTGTTGGATCTATCTCATCAAGCACAAGTCTGATGTGGAGCAAGTTTTTTATAATTTTCAGGCTCATGTTGAACGCCTTTTGGAAACTAAAATCAAGGCTGTTCAGTCGGATTGGGGTGGTGAATATCACAAACTTCACCAGTATTTCCAGCGCACGGGGGTCTCACATCGTGTCTCATGTCCACACACTTCCCAACAGAATGGCATTGCAGAACGTAAACATCGTCATCTAGTTGAGACAGGTCTTGCCCTGCTAGCACACTCCTCCCTGCCCCTTCGCTATTGGGATGAGGCTTTTCTTACGGCGTGCTATCTCATCAATCGCATGCCCACACCGGTTCTCAACAAGGAAACACCACTTTTTCGCTTGCTTCGTGTTCAGCCGAATTACGATTTCCTTCGCATTTTTGGATGCGCCTGTTGGCCTAGCCTTCGCAAGTATAATTCGCATAAATTAGATTTTCGTTCTAAGATGTGTGTGTTCCTTGGATATAGTCCCATGCATAAGGGATACAAGTGCTTAGACCGTTCTTCGGGCCGGATTTATATCTCTCGTGACGTCATCTTTGACGAGTCTGTGTTTCCATTCTCCACACCAGGCGTTTCAGTGGATGTATCCGCTCTTGCGGAGTCTATTTCCTTTCCATCTAATGAACCGGTTACGAATGCACCTATGCGTAAATATGACTTGACTTACCTGTCTACTAATCCGCCTGAATCAGGCGAAGCTTTTCCTGTGCAGATGAACGACGTACCTGCTCCGGCGACCTCAGATCGCCCGATCAACCTGCATGCTGGAGACATGCATGCTGGAGACGTGCACATGCATGCTGGAGACATGCATGCTGGAGACGTGATAATGCATGTGGAGACGTGCATGCTGGAGGCATGCATGGCACGCCCCCCCGCGCAGCTCCCGCTCCGGACGCCAGCTGCGGGCCGGTCACCTCTGACCAATCCTCGTCACCATCCGCTATGGTCCAACCCGCGTCGCCTTCTGCCGCGACGTTGCCATCGTCGTCGGCCGCGACGCCATCGGTTGAGTCACCACCGGCTGCTCCTGTTCATGCGCCTGGACACACCATGGTGACACGCCTCCGTGACAATACACGGAAGGAGAAGGAGTTCAAGGATGGAACTGTAAGATATGACCCGCGTCGCCGAGCGTTCTTTGCTGCTCCCCTGTCGCATCGTGATGCTTTGCGCGAACCCGCGTGGCGTGCGGCTATGGCGGATGAGTTTGCAGCCCTGTGTGACACCAAGACGTGGATTCTGGTGCCTCGTCCTCCCAGGGTTAATGTGGTCGGCAGCAAGTGGATTTTCAAGACCAAGCATCGCTCGGATGGTTCCATTGATAAGCATAAAGCTCGGCTGGTCGCGCGTGGTTTCACTCAGCAGCATGGCATCGACTATGGTGACACTTTCAGTCCGGTTGTGAAGCCTGCGACCGTGCGTCTGGTTCTGTCGCTTGCCATCTCTCGTGACTGGTGTTTACGACAAGTGGATGTCAGCAATGCCTTCCTTCATGGGTTCTTGTCGGAGGATGTCTATATGCAACAACCGCCTGGTTTCGAGGATGCACGTTTTCCCTCGCATGTTTGCAAGCTTCAGAGGTCAATCTACGGGCTGAAGCAGTCGCCACGTGCATGGTATGCTCGCCTTAGTCAGCTGCTGCATCAACTTGGGTTTGTTTCTTCCAAGGCTGATACATCGTTATTCATCTTCTCCCGGGATGGTGTTCATATATATATGCTGGTATATGTTGATGACATTGTCATTACTGGCTCTACTCCAGAGGCCGTCGATCGTTTGGTGCGTTCTCTCTCGGATACCTTCCCTATCAAGGACTTGGGTAAGTTGGACTACTTTCTTGGATTGGAGGCGTCTTACCATTCCGGGGGGATGACAGTGACTCAAAGGAAGTATGCTCTTGATCTCCTTCATCGAGTCAACATGGAGAATTGTAAGCCGACTCCCACTCCGTTGTCTACTTCGGAAATCTGTCTCGAGAGACTGGCACACGACTCGGCGTCGAGGACTCCTTCAGATACCGCAGTGTTGTTGGTGGTTTACAGTACCTAACGCTCACTCGTCCAGATATTTCATTCGCTGTGAACAAGGTGTGTCAGTTTTTGTCACAGCCCACGGATGTTCATTGGGAGGCAGTCAAGCGAATTCTGCGGTATGTCAAAGGAACCTTGCACACAGGTTTGCGTTTTCGCAAGTCCACTGCTACGGGGCTTAGCATTTTTACTGATGCAGATTGGGCTGGTTGCGTGGATGATCGACGCTCCACGAGTGGCTTTGCAGTTTTTGTCGGTCCGAATCTTATTTCATGGAGTTCGAAGAAACAGCCCACGGTCTCGAGATCCAGTACCGAGGCAGAATATAAGGCATTAGCAAACGGTGCTGCTGAAGCTATTTGGTTAGACTCATTACTCAAGGAGCTTGGTGTGACTCAGCAGCGCACGCCCATTTTGTGGTGTGATAACCTAGGGGCCACATATCTGACAGCTAATCCAGTGTTCCATGCTCGTACTAAGCACATTGAGATCGATTTTCACTTCGTGCGAGAGCGTGTTGCAAATGGCGCCCTAGATGTGAGGTTTATCTCTTCTAATGATCAGTTGGCTGATGTGTTCACTAAACCAGCCACGCGGCAGATGCTAGATCGTTTTAAGTCCAATCTAAATCTTGTATGTAATAGTTTAGATTGAGGGGGAGTGTTAAGAACGATCTGTGTACGTGTTGTATAACCGTACGTTGTAATCTTGTATTGTACCTGCCAAATATATAAATATAGAAGAGGTGGAGGCTGAGACCCCACGTAACCCTAAAAAGCTATTCGATCAAAGTATGACAATGTAGATTAATACATATTTCTCAAAGTTGCGTGATTCCAATACAAAATAGTTCAAACACATACATAAAGTGTTACATGATAAAATATAGCATAAATAGAAGATTACATCACTATGATTTTTTTTGTAACTCTACGTTCTCGCATTGCCATGAAAGTTTCAACTATGTCATCTTCACATACTTTCAAGAACACTTCTCGCTCAATAAATGTCACTAAGCAATGGTTCAAGAGCTCATCACCCATGCTATTTCTCAACTTATTCTTCACTAAACTCATGGAAGAAAATACTCTTTCAACACTCGGGCGGCCGACGGCGCCGGTGGGTGGCCGGTGGTCGACTGGCAGCCGCGGCGGCTGGCCCTTGTCCAACGGGCGGCGGCCGACAGCGAGGGAGCCCAGAGCGCGAGAGGCGAGAGCGAGGACTCCAAGAGCGGGGCGTCGGCTGGCGCGGGGGAGCCAACAGCGGGGGAGCAAGGAGCAGGGAGCTCAGAAACAGAGCAGGACGCCAGGCTGCGTGTGTTGACTCGAGTAGTAGACTGCATCGTTCGTCTCGTTCATGATCGATGGAAAAAAAACTGCAGAAGAGCCCAACATAGGCCCAAATCTGCTTCATATATGGGGGGGGGGGGGGGGGGGGGGGGCGATTTTTTTTTCAAAATTCTAGGTGGACCGCGGCCCACCCTCTGCGTCCGCCAATGGTCCCATGGATATTTGATAGTTGACAGTATTCCAAAATCCTGATGCAATAAATCGACCAAATAGTACTCAGATGATGTGTACGGTTAAATCCATAACATATTGCGCATAATGATCAATAGATAACATCGATATAGAACATTTAGTCACACCTGATGGTACTATGCTGAATAAATCTGCAGACAAGGTATATTCACGGTAGTTCGCAGAGTTTGGGCTGCAATAAAACAATGTCGAGTAGTCATGATAAGTAAATACAGGGAAGTACTAGCTCAACAATACGACAAACTAAACCGACACATGAGCCAAATCGTACAGAACAAAACGAGGAATTAGAAAGACAGGCAATCAGACCTGCAAATATTAAGCAAAAAAAAAAAACGTGAGAGGATAGAGTAGATCACATGTCCATGTTTTACTCTGAGCAAAATGACTTACCCCTTATTTATAGAATTAACAGAATATATTTACCATCTTCAACACTTAAGCAAAAGCTTTAAATTAGCAACATATGATGTAGTACTGATGCAAGTACACACCAGCTAGAGGTAGAAAGAACAAAATAGTTATTAATGCACAGATTACTGTGTGAGAACTCATAAGGCTCCAATGCTTGTATCAAAAAAATGGCTCGCCTTAATATATATAGATACGTAAAATGGGTAAGATATAGCTCATAAATACTACTCCCTCCGTTCCAATTTAATTGACTTGCTATGCACCAAATATGGATGTATATAAACATGTAACAAGTCTAGATACATCCACATGTGGTGCATAGCAAGTCAATTAAATTGGAACAGATGGAGTAGAAGTTTAGGAGACATACGTGTACTTCTCAAAATACTGCAAGCGCTCACGAAGCAACTTCCATGGTAGGATGGAGGTCCTATTCTCTTTGGTATTACTAAGTATATGAAAGTTGGGCAAAACGGCGGCCTCTCCGCGATCGTGCTACTGTAGATGTTACTGTTCATCTACAATGTTCTACAGTAGCGCGATCCCGGCCGTCCGTCGTCGATCAAACGTCTCGCACGACCCCGCTCGCGACATTTTGCAGATAGGCCCCTCGCTGTCGACAAATTGCTCCGCGGTCCACTGATTTACGAGGTAAAGGACCCAGATGCAATTACAGAACATTCCAGGGACTTTTGTGCAAAATCTTCCACACCGCCCCCCTTCTCCTCCTTCTCTCGCGCGACGGCGGAAAAACGCCGGCGGCGCCGACGCGGCGCGCCTTCGCTCCGCGCCTCCTCGGCCAGATCCGCGGCCATGACGAGCTTCCCCGCCGCGTCAGCTCCCTGCTCGCCGCCGATCGCGTCCCGGGAGGCCGCGGGCTCGCCGGAATGGCCGCCGCCACCGCGCGGCCCGCCGCTGCATTTCGCGCGCCTCCGGCGGCGCCACGGCTGCCAAAACGGGGCGGCGCCACCACCCCTGGCCTCCCCACGTCGATGCGCGTCGGACGCGCCCGCGCGCGCGTCCCAGAACGCGGCGGGGCGTCGCCGGCGAGCTCGACGGCGCCGCGGCGGCTTCGCCCCGGTGACGTCGTCACGACGCGAAGCGGGCTTGGGCTGGCCAGTTTGGGCCGCCACGGGGGCTGGCCAGTTGGGCCGCTACGCGGGCCGGCCAGGCTGGCTTCTGCGTCGTTTTTTTTTCTTTCCTATTTTCTGATTTATAAACCTTTTGGAATTTTCTAAATGCAAATTATTTCAAACACAGGGTATTTACAAATATGACAAACAAATTTCAAACCCATATTTGGCCATTCCAACTCAAGTTACAAGTTTGAGTATTTAAAAAAATTGTATGACTTCCAAACCCTAATCATTTGGTAAACGCTAAAAGAATTTAAATTTACATATATTCTACATTGTAAATTTTTTAAAACATATCTGATAAAAAAAATCACAGAAACAAATGCTAATAAATTATACAAACATGAAAAAATATTTACACATCTCAATTTGGTAATTTTTTTTAAACATTTCAAAATATTAAATGCCTTCCATAAAACTAAAAAAATTAACATTTATAACCAAAAAAACAAAATCTCTTGATTTAGACACCACAACACAAACTTTGAACATTTTATGATCTGAATATATTCTAGAAAAAATGGGGAAAAAAATAAAATTCAGATATCTCTTGATTTACACACCATAATAATAATGCGGGAAAAAAGAAGCAAAATGGACACAAAAAATGCATCCCGTCCATTTATGACATAATAAGATTATTATTCCAAATTTTAAACATTTCAAAATATTAAATGCCTTCCATACAACTAAAAAATTAACATTTATAACCACAAAATCAATATCTCTTGATTTACACACCACAACACAAATTTCGAACATTTTATGATCTGAATATCTTCCCAATTTAACGATTTTTTTTTTAATCCAACCAACTTATACACTGAAACTTCCTTACAAGTCAAAAAAAAAAATCCAAATAACTTCCAAATGTAACCGTTTTCCAAATTTAAAAGCATTTCCCCTAATTATATTTAACCAAATTTGACGAATGCTCGCAAATTGTATTTTCCCTGAAATGACAAATTGCTTCTCCTCCTTTAAAAAAAAACCAAATCCAAATAACTTCCAAATGTAACCGTTTTCCAAATTTAAAAGCATTTCCCCTAATTATATTTAACCAAATTTGACGAATGCTCGCAAATTGTATTTTCCCTGAAATGACAAATTGCTTCTCCTCCTTTACATGCTTTCATTTTTCCCTATTCTCTTTTTTTTTCTTTGCCTTCTCCCATTGTCACCAAACTTACATATTTATTGACAGCTCATCTCCTTACAAATTTCACGTTTCAATTTACAGCCGTACTTAATGATTTCAATTACACTAACATATTTGCTGGTAATATAACTTAAAATTCTCCAATTATGCAGTTAAATTCAAAAATGCATGCCTTCATAACTACTTGAAGGAAATGCAAATTCATTTTCCCTAAATATCAAAAGAATTCTAATTGAATTTAATGCATGCTCACATAACATATTTCCACCAGTTATTGAAGCAAATTTAATATTTAAGAAAACTCTCAAGCACATTACATAAAACTAAAAAGATTAACATCTAGAAATAGTACTACAAACGAACTTCCTACAATTATGCAGCTGAAATTTAATAAATATTCAAACTGAACTGAGCCCCCCCCCCCCCCCCCCCCTCGCATAATATTCCAGAAAATGAAAAAAAAACCGGAAAACGTGGGCCCACTTCTTAACACATAATTCAGCAAAAGCAAAAATTATTTCAAATCCAGAAAAAATACACAAAACAAAACACTCTACGACAAAATATTTAAAATACACCAAACAAATTCAGAACTTCTACATGTTTCATTCTGCGTTTAAAATAATAGAACAAAAAAAAAATTTTGACCAAATTTAATAGCTCTCAGCTTACATGTTTAAAAGCAATATAACTTAAATACATCTAATTATGTACTCACATTTCAAAAAAAAAAATGCTTCACTACATAAATATTTTAAGAAAAAAAAATTGTTCCCTCTAATTACGGAATGATTTCAAAATGAATTTAAACTAAGTACATTACCCTAATTACAACTACCACCTTCCCTTATAATATATAACACAGCTAAAAATAATACACAACTTATCACAATAAATATTCTCACCAAACGCGCGGCGTCGTAAAATATAACTAGTCACAGTCAATGTTTAACCCCAGAAAGTGTCCATTCTTATCCATAACTGGACCTCCGAGTCCAGCCTAGAACCAAAATAAAGTGGTATGGATTATGAAGGAAAAACGAGCACAACAAAAAGTACTTCAGTGCACAGAGTTCAATTTTGACACAAGTAGAAAGGCAGTGATTACAACAGAAACAATGTTCCACATTTTCCAAAAAGCCAAAATGTAGGAAATGATACAGCAGCGTACCTCTGTGATAGCACAACTACTGTAGATCAGAGGACTTTCAAGACTATCTGTAGTCGGGACATAAACCCGCTGCCCCTCAACGGACATCAAAGTGCCCGAGTTGAAGGAACGCCCAAGAGCTACTACTGAATCATGATCAGACAGCTGTTCTACCTGAGAATCCATATCTACGGAACATGGATCCGAGTAGTAGAAGCACGTGACAATAGCGTCATCTTTATCATATCTATCTATCTATCTATCTACTAACTATATCAAAGGCCATCCTTTTCGCGAGCGGAGAGCTGCCGACGCACTGTTCTACTACAGTAAACAACAGTAAAAAACAGTGCTAGGGGTGTTTGGTTTGCCGCCTCTGTTTCGTCCCGTCCACCCGTACGTGTCCGCCCAGGGGCCGGCGACCGCTTATCCTCTGCCGTGGAGCCGTGCTGGAGATGGCCACGCGTCCCAGCCAATCGAGAGCTCTCCTCTCTTCTTCCTCTTCCTACCCAATCGCCGCTTCCGTCTTCCTCCCAATCGCCGCTGCCCGTCCTGCACAAGCCCACGCCGGCAACCTCCTTCAAGACAACTGTGGGGTGCCTCGGGCCTTGCTCCGCCTTCGCGTCGGTCGCTGAAGCGTTCCGGTACGACGGCCCCGACTGCGCGTGGCGGTGAAGGCGGGGACCGCCGCCGCGTCGACCAGCCCGTCCACGACATCCTCCAACGGAAGAGCGAGACTCTCCTCGCCACAGCCGCCAGAACCGGCAGGACGGCGACAACGAGCTGGAGGCATGACGGACGAGGTCAGCAGCCGGTCGAGGATTCAGTGCGCGGGTTTGTCCTCCTCCAACTCTGCTCCCTCCTTCCCATGACCACTCTTGGTTGGTTCATCTCAACCCCTTCCTCCACCTGTGTGTCTCACCTTTCTCGAGCAGCAGCCACTGATGGGGCGACGACGGAGACGGCCGGCCGCCCGGCCAGACCAAGAATCGTACTATTCTTGAATCGAAAGGGAGATGAGATGTTCTGCTGCTCCTTTTTCCTGGCCCTTTTGGTGTGGTTTTCTGCTAGGTGAGTGAATTCGGTTTATTGGTCAGATTCTGCTAACTTGTGCCTACCTAACAACTGTTTGTTCTTATGCCTACAAGAACAAATCACTGTGTTTTCAGATTTATCATTTTGTTCGTCGGTGTTAAAGTAATTACAACTGTTTGTTCTTATGCCTACAAGAACAAATCACTGTGTTTTCAGATTTATCATTTTGTTCGTCTGTGTTAAAGTAATTTATTCATCTGATCAAGTCATCTGCATAGGATGCAGAGCATGTGGGTCGTATTCTTCTTGCTGATTAACTCATAATTGATTCTCCCAGTACAAGCTACAACAACAAGGTGCCCCTCCCCGCTCTCTCCACTGCATTTTATACATCTTTGCAGCAGCAAATTGATTCCCCCACTCTTTTTTCTTGCACATTTTGTCCAGATTTAATTGCGCTTTATTGGTTGTTTCTCTCTTCTAGATGTCTATTCTGTACGGGTGTACCATACCAAGTACAAAGACGTGGTTTCAGAGATGCTTGCATAACCTTCCAGCAGGATCCTCTTTCAGTTCTTAAGGGTGATTTGCAAAATGTATTGAAATTGTAGCAGGTCTTCAAGGTATACTTTCATCTACGCCGTCGGTGATGCCTGCTCAAAATTGTTACAGCTAACACTTCTGAACCATCACTTCTGAAGTTTCAGCTAACAGTTTCTTTGGGTTAATCAGTACATTCAGGAGGTACAATGTCGACAATGGGTTACTTGCCGTTTTAGGCCCTCAATCTCAACCAGCAACTTGAACATAAAATCACAATTTACCGTTCAACAAGAGAAGATTTTAGTGTTGATAGGGTGTTTGAGTGGGAGTTGACACAAGGTAGCTTCTTCATCTTGCTTGACTCCCGTTTCACTACAAGAGAAGTATAGCTCATTCGATCGTGTTCATGATGCAGGAGAGGTGATATAATTGATCAGTCTCATTTACAGCGGTAGGTTCCTAAAATTTATAGTTATGCAAACAATCAGAGATGTTAGGCCTAATGTGCACCCATGATAGCTGTACTTAAGTGTTGAATGCATGATCTTGATGCGCTAAATATCTTAATCGAGCCGAATTTGCTTAAATTCTGATCCAATAATATTCCTTATTCCAATCTTCCATCAACCGTCTTCCTAGATAATCAGTATTTTGAGCTGAGCCATACGGTTTTACCTCGTGATGTTGCATGTTTCAGTTTCATGGTTCTGTATTACAGAAGAAGATGAGCTCGCCGCCTCGCTGCCTAGCTCGGCCTCCTTGCTGGAGCAGGGCTCGCCAGGCGGCAACAGGAACAGTGAGGTGTGCAGCACAGGGATTCGAATGCACCACACGAGGGTGCCGAGAGCCGTCGCCGATGATGGCGAGCAGGAACAGGCGCGAGGAAGTACCACACCGCTGCGTGGGTGCCTGAGATCGAGTTGCTCAATCACGTTTGCTATATCTATGGTTCGTGGTTATTCATCTGATCAAGTTGCTATAAGTTGCTGCTAATGCATGTAGGATAGTAATATTTAATTCCGTCTTTTGATTGCTAACTGAATAAGAACCATTTAGTTACAGATTAATTTTCAAGTCACAGTGCTGCTGAAGCGATACTCTGACACATATCAATTTCAGACAACGCCTGAAAACAAAAAGGTAAAAATTTAAATTCTGATAGATACCAATTTCAGGCAAGGGCTGAAACCAAAAAGGTCAGAACTTAAACAGACCTTAGAAATTATAAGATCTTTATATTCACATATTCTATTTCCTCAGGCCAAATGAACTAATTGCAATTTAGTTTGAACAAACTGTTAGAAGTTTTTGTTATGAGAGGTAGTGCATGAAACCATGGTTTAGTTACTGAATTTTGCAGAAAAAACCGTAGAACCATAGTGGTGTTACTTGGAAATAAGCTAACTATACACGACACCGGTCTTTCATCTTTACTATTACCATTTGCCTTTAACCTATTTCTCACAATGAATGAACAGTTCAAAGTATGGTTGCTTGCTTGATTTTCTTGGCTGTTATTGGTTGCTGTTTAATACCCTTTTGGTTTCACACCACTAAGTGCGTTTAATCTTTTGACCAGTTGTGCTCCACCACGACGACCGCATGTGTCTCCTCTGCTGGACTCGAAAGCACCATTGTGGCCATTTGGTTCAGTGCAACTCGAGCTCTCATGGGTACAGACTAGAAAGGATGCAACTTTATTTTTGTGATAGTTATAAACTGGGAATTCTAAAATTTCTTGAATCATTGTCAATTTGTCTTCTTACAGCTGCAGATAACATCATAAAAGAGTTGTCCTCAACCTTTTGTAGGCTGGCAAATATGACAGGTTACACTCCATTCATGTTCAGGTAGCAAATTTCTTGCTTCAGTGGCATGTCATGAAGAACTAAATAATCTCCTACTAGAAGCTGAAAGAGAAAAATGTTAGAAGCCATTCCGCAATGATACTACCTAAGCATAGCTGGGGCCATTGATGCATTCAAACAACGACATTTGTATCTCTTAGTTAGGATAATTTTT
This sequence comes from Poa pratensis, assembly GCA_947311845.1. Lineage (NCBI taxonomy): Eukaryota > Viridiplantae > Streptophyta > Magnoliopsida > Poales > Poaceae > Poa > Poa pratensis. Next base: position 24,655,845 of record CAMZMU010000051.1, on the reverse strand, counting down.
GTGTTCCCTGTCCTACAAGTAGTTCTGACGTGAAGTTGTCCGAATTTGTTCAGCTATGGATATAGTAATAATGCTTCTGTTGGAATGCAAGGAACAATTGCAGATTTACCGTAAGTTTTTGGCCTCACTGTCATTACTTCAGCACAGAAAATGATAATAGCACTATATTACTCATAAATGAGGAAAACAAATCTTTCCCCTTAGACCCACCGTGCCATAAAGCAACTCAAATTAACAAAGGCGCGGCGTGACGCCGCGCAAAATTCCACTAGTAGTTCCAAGAACCCATCTATATGGATATTTCCTTCGCCAGGAAGGAGCACTTCAATCTATAGTGAAAAGCAGGGGCGGAGCCAGGATTTAGGCATAGGGGGGGCGAGGCACCGACGAAGCCAAAATAATGTTTGGTGTTCAGATAAGCTACTAGATTTTTTTTCTTCTTAAATAACCTCGAAGGTGAAACTCAGCCGAGTCAATAGCAAACACAAAAAATTTAGAGCGGTAAACGAGTTTAGCTAGTCATGCATTATCTTACTATCAGGATTTTATGTACAGATCATAGATTAAAAAAGTGGTAGATTTTCTGCTATTCTTGTACTGGGCTTGACTGATAAATCGTTGCTGATCTGAGCAACTAGGTCTTACAGTTTGCACATGCGTACTCAAAGAAAAGTACAGTATAGCAGCGTTACCTCTAGACTTAATATAACTATTTGATGAGTAAGACTTCGGAGAACGAGGATGGTGCGGCACCACGGCAGTTGGCATGACCGCATGCTCCATACTTGAACAAAGAAGCTATAGGAGCACGGCATCACTAGAATCCATGGTAAGCGACGGCGGGCTCCATGGCAGATCAACTGGAGAAGATCAGATCGATCTTTATCATCTTTTAGGGTAAATAGACGATTGGATCTTGTATGGGCCGGAGAAGATAGGCTTGGCCTTTCCCACGAAAAGAAAGAGGAACTCTGGGGAATAAATCATGCTTGGTGGGCTTCGCTACGTTGCACGTCAATTATCATGTAATAGTACCCTGACTGCTACTAATACGTATGCTGCTCATTAGGGGGGGGGGGGGGGGCGAGCCAATAGGGGGGGTCGGACCCCTGCTAGCACCCCCCTGTCTCCGCCCCTGGTGAAAAGAGTGGTGCATCAGCAAATGGAATGGTCATATTTAGCTTGAAAAAACGAAGGAAAATGGAACATAAAAATTAGCAGCACCAACCCTCAACCTATCATCTCTGTTTCTGTTATTCTGAAATTCCGTAACCAAACGTTTTGAAGTCACAATTATAGATACTTCTTGTATCGTCGTTGGCACACGTTTTATAGCTATGCCCGAGCATGCAAATAAAATCTTTTTTTCTGCACAAGATCGTCGTTCAGATCACGAACTAGTGATTATCAGATACAATTAGAAAATTCACAGGCGTAAAATAAAGAGAGAATTCTTTATTTGGCCCTTCCTTAAATTCTTCTTCCCAATTTGGTCCTAGAAAAAAAAAATCTTTCCAATTTGACATCTTAATTTTATTTCTTTCCTAATATGACCCTCTAGTGCATTTTGAGCACTAAAAAGACTGTTTTGCCCTTGACAAATTATGTGACAGAAAAATTCAGTTATTAGATGTACATTACGTACTACATCAATGTATATATATCTGTACAATCATCAATAAAGGAATGCACATTTTTTGAAACAGAACTAATTCAAACGAAGGCGAAACCGTGTGTTTAAGTAGTACGTGAAGGAGCAAGCGAGAAGGAAAAAAAAGGGGGGAACACAGAAGGAGCACGTACGTGATTCGACATGCAGCGAGAGAAAAAGCCTTTCGGTTTGGAGTTTGGACACGGAACGTTTCCTTCTTCGATTGCCCCCTGCATGCTACAGTAGCTAGGTACTCTAGCTAATTAAGTGAAGAAGCATTTTGGAATTCATTTGGACTAGGTAGCTAATTAAGTGTTATGTACGTTTTTTTTTTGCGAAAAGTGTTACAGTATGTACGTGTTGACATGGATGGATCGTGCACGTACACGAGTGCAGCTAGCTAGCTAAGCTAGTACGTGCACTTAGGTAGAGGAGGACCCGATTGATCGATTGATTCATCCGGCCGATCCGATTAAGCTAACCAACCAACTGTATTAATTGCTGGCTGGGGTAAAACAAAACTGGGTATGATGTGATTTTTTGTCACATAATTTATCAGAGGCATAGAGGGAAGAAAGGAGAAGACCGGCCTGAATTTTTCTGTCACATAATTTGTCAGGGGCAAAACAGTCTTTTTAGTGCTCAAAATGCACTAGAGGGCCATATTAGGAAAGAAATGAAATTAAGATGTCAAATTGGGAAGAATTTTTTTTTCTAGGGCCAAATAAGGAAGACGAATTTAAGGAAGGACCAAATAAGGAATTCTCTCTAAAATATAGAAGCGTAATTACCATCGAATAAAGCAAGTGAGACAATATTGGAAGCCAACGAATCATCACAATCCACATTTGTCGAACCAAATGTCTTCTCTACAAAACTCATGTCCGAAATAACTGGATCAGGATGTCCATATCGTTCGATAAAATCTTTTCTCCGCTTGGCCCACAACCGGTTGACTAAATAAAGAACATGGTAGGTAAGCCACTACTGTATAATTGTGCAGGAATACATGCAAGAGAAGGAAGAACTAGCAAACATGAAGTAATTGACTCACGCTCCCTCATTTGATTTATCTTGCGTGTTCTGGGAGATGTATCCCCTGAAACCAGTTTCCCCCTATTTCTGGCTCTTTTGTCCTTGCCTCTTTCTGCATCTTGACAGCCAGTCTCTTCTTTTTGTCTATTGCTCTTTGGTCATTCTTCTCTTTCTGCTTCTTTGCAATCCTGAAGCAAGAAATAATAATGGACCGAAATGCTTAGCAGAGCATCACTAGATGTCAACTTGCATTTGGGACACAGTCTAATCGGTTCAGGAAGTCGAAAACGTCCCCTGTTAGGATAACTGCTGCGGTTGGAAAGAGGAAATGTGCAGGGCAGAGAGAGGGGCTGGTTCGATAGTTGTTGGGTTAGGAGATTTCTAAAAGCGAACTCCCACTTCTGTTTATCACCTAGTTGTATGATAAATTTTGAGCAAACAATTGTTCATATTTTTCAAGTGGTAATACTAATTACGGTATTTAACAATAAATGGGGGCCTCATTTGGAAAGCAATATAGAAAAGTATGCTTTTTCTGTTAAATTTTATCGATTCTCAAAATCGTTGTTTTATGGGGAAATTGGGAAGAGGACGAATTACTGGCAGCCAGTTCCTAGCACAATAAACCCTAACAGGCTATGATGGAGAGAGAGTGGCAAAAAAAAAGGATGGGGGCTACGGGCTTGGTTGGGGAAAAGGAGCAGTTGGAATCGAACAAAAGATGAAGCCCCAAATATGCCTCCAGGTTAGGTTAAATGTTATTTGTAGATTGAAATAGAATCCCATCAAAATTGGCTGCGATTAGAGAGGACGATGATGAACAAATATGTACATGGATTTTACTTGGATCAGTCAACGAGGAAGAACTCAATCTTTCGAGACACGGAGATCAATCGGAAATCGACTCAAATAGCCATAGAACAGGAGAGGAAATAGACACTTACATTTGCCCTCACAGGTTCCGCCAGCCGATCCAGGCAGGAGAGTGGCACAGTTTAGCAGGGGATAGATGCACAACGGTGTCGGGGGTTCGAGGGGGGTCACGTTATTTATAGGGAAAGCCAACCTATACATGGACGGCCCAGCCCGATCAGACGGCCCGAGCCCGGCACAAAAACCCCTTCCCTGATTCTGGGCACTATTTCCTCTAGGCCCGTGCATGGGCCTCGGTGTTTATAAAATTTAACAGACCAAAAATCTTCCACTCGAACTACCATAGTACCACTTCCAAAAAACAAAAAAAAAACTACCATAGTACCATTCAGCAGCAATAGCTCTGTTAACCTCGAAAAAAAATGCAGCAATAGCTCTGGCATTGCATTATGCCAATATAAGGGTCAGCGCATCCGATATGCTGGTAATTCTTCCAAAAATTCGAGGTTTCATCCAAGATAGGACTAGGAGGTCCGAAAACCCTTGAAAGCCACGAGCCACTAGTAATAATTATACTAAAGATGAACAAGATGCAGAAGCCAGGGTCTAGCTTCCTCCTTTTCGGGAAAAATTATAGATGAAGAAAACACTATAAAAAATGAAGACGCCTTTTCATTAGAAGATCTGAATGGCAAATCTACGAATGTGCGTTCATGAAGATTGCTCCTGGTAAGAAGGTGGGTCGGCAGGAATGGCCCGTGGCTTGCTACGGCTGATGCCTACTGTAACTAACCGACCAAAGAATAGGTTGGCAAAGCCATCAGGTCGTTTCAGAGTTCAGAACAAAAACGGGCCGCGGCCGGCGTCCGCTGGCGACTGGGGCTCCGGCGAGTTGCACTCGAGCAGCACGGTGCGGCTGCACTGGGACCTGGACGTGCTCGGCGACGACGGCAGGCACCGGGGCTCCCCGCTGTACTGGATCACGTCGCCGCCATCACGCTGCTGATGACGATGCCACTCTTTCCCCTTCCGCCCGCTCTGCCCGCCGTAGTAGTACCCCTGCTCGACCTCCACGGCACGTGCGAACGCGCCTGACAACGGGTCCAGCCGCTCGTAGAGGATCCGGAGGACCTGCTTCATCGACGGCCGTGCGCCGCCGTCCCTGTGGGTGCACCAGTGGATCATGTCCGCCATCACCTGCAGCTCGTCCAGGTCGAACGTGTCTGCCACCGCCGGGTCCACCAGCTCGTGGAGCCAGTAGTCGGTGCCGATCAGTGGCGGATCCAGGGGGGGGCGAGCGGTGGCCTAGCCCCCGCCATGGCTTGGCCTCCCCCAGGGATACGTAGCAGGGGCCCGTAGCTGTGGGCTTGTATTATAGCTTAATACACCGGCAATTAGCGCTGGCTAATCCTAATCCTGCCCTGTCCAGCTAAAGACCTACATGCGCACTTGAATGGGCCAAGCCCAAGGCTAGCCAAGGGCCTAAGGGCGCACGTACATGATAGCCTAAGCAAGACTGAATCAATGGATCGATGCATCTACGCTCGGGCTTCCTGTACTGCACGTCCGCCGCATTATTAGATCTACATTTACTGGATTGCCGCTGCCCAGCCGCACACCTGCCTTGATTGAGCATTCGCCGGGCGGCCGCCGCCACGGTACACACACTAGATCTTCTCTGCCATGACATCTGTTTCGATTGTCAACGACAGCTACAAACTGCCGCCGTCCTGCGCACCACACCACCGACACAATTCCTAACCTGATTGATCCAAGGTAATATTAGCCTATACGTATTGCTATGTGCTAGCTTAATCAAATCCATTATTTACTCGCTAGTTTGATGTACTAGTTATAATAGATTATTGTTTAGTTTTTGCTAGTATAACTGCTTTTCATGAAAGAAAAACATTGTGAATTAGATTCTTTTTAGCCGATTGGTCTAACCTAATCTGACCCGGTTTATATGCAAACTTCGCAGCAAATATCATGTTGTTTATCGTAAACTTTCAATAAGCTAGAGTTGTAAGCATTTCATATGGGTGAGATCACAAAAGGCTCCACCAATTTGGGATATGCCTACTGATAAGAAAGTAGAAACACGTCTTACTATATTTCAGTGATAAGTACAACTTGATATTTTTTTACTTTCTTTCTTTTGATGGTAAATTTCTTGTTCGCCCCCCTATGGTCAAATCCTGGATCCGCCCCTGGTGCCGATGAGCTCACGGGACCACTCGACGAGGTTCATGTTCTCCTGCACCACGGGCCTCCCCGTGACGAGCTCCAGCATCAGCACGCCGTAGCTGTAGACGTCGCTCTTCGCCGTCAACTCCTGAGTCACCACGTACTCTGGGTCTACGTAGCCTGCACGCAGATATACACACGGTACTGACGAAAATGTTTGTTGAACAAATTAGTGGTATTCACTTGAAGACTGAAGGCATAGGCTAAAACAGAGTGCTGCAAGATAACCGGGATTTCAATTCACATTTCAGCAGCATAACAGATCAAAACCTCAAGAACTGCAGAAAACCTTACCAGGAGTTGCCTGGATCTTGACAGTCCTTGTGCTGGAACTGACGAGAGTATTAGCACCACTTGAGCACTGTGCATGGCCACACCCAGCAAGCTATTGAAAAGCAATCCATTAGTGTCTGACGAGTAAGGTTTTTGAACTGAAAACTGATGATGTGGACTGATCCCGGTGTAAGAAAGTTATGTGCCAGGTACCTTTGCCAGATAATTCTTGTCCAAGAGAACACTGCTAGGCTTTATGTCTCCATGGTACAATGGAGGGTCACAATAGAAATGAAGGTACTCCTGAAACCAAGATAGAGAAGTTTGTAATTGGTAGTTGATTGTCAAGAGTAATAATCCCTCCGTTTCTAAATGTAAGGCGTATAGTTTTCTGCACGAATATTAAGACGTGAGAATTTTGTATACTGTGGACTCATTTTCCCATGGAAAAAATTGGTAGAGATGAGTCCCTAGCCGTCACAAATTGAAAACAATACTTTAAATCTATGTGTTATAGATTAAAACTCGTTTTTCTATGCGTAAAATTGTCTATAAATCGCTAAACACCCTATATTTTGGATTTTTTCTCAAAAAACTATACGCCTTACATTAAGGAACGGAGGGAGTATAATATACTTGGTGTTTTATTTTGCGGGGAATATACTTGGTCTTCACACAAGGAAAAGAAATCAAAATACAGTGCATATGAATTGCAGTTTTAAGTGAACATTAACTATTCTTGAATTGCAGTTTGAAGTGAACATCCAATTGCAGACTTAGGTAGTTAGGTAGGGTAAAATTGCAATAAAGTATCAATTACTTGAGGCGATTCAGATTTCAGCACACTGACTTCTGGAAACTTACCAAAGCATTTGCAACATCTATGGCAATTTGGATTCTGTTTTTCCATGGCAGCAGACGTTTACCTGACGCTGCAAAAAGAAAAATGCTATTCTGCATATAATTCAAGAAAAGATGTAGCAAGACAAAGAATGAGAATGGAACATGAGTCGTGAGATATTACAATGAAGGTGATCCTTAAGGCTGCCATTTTCCATGTATTCATATTTCATACACCTGGAACCTGGACAATACGGAATTTTAAAGAGCCATAAATTGGTAAATATCTGAACTTATTTATATCAAACTTTACCTCTCAAATATTGTTAAACAATATCCTTTAAGTCCAACAAGATGGCGATGATGCAGCCGCCCGAGAAGTTCCATTTCTTTGCAAAATTCTAGCTGACCTACTTTTGGTGAGGTCTCTATGCGCCGAATGGCAACCGCAGAACCATTGCTCAGTTGCCCTTTGAATATTGTACCATTATCATTCCCTCCCAACCTAGTGCTAAAGTTTCTTGTTGCCCTTCTCATTTCTGAGTGACTAAATCTGCCAAAAATAGTGGAAGTACCTGCAAAACAATCTTGCTAATCACATAAATTGAAATGGGTCTTGCAACTAATTTTGATACTAAGTAATTTAAAGAATGTAGACTGAAACATCACTTCATCAAGTCCAAATTAAAGTAATCCTGCAATTTCTTAATGCGAATTGGTGAAATAGAGCATAATAGCGAGAACTATATTATCTGGAGCAGGAAAAACTACCGAGTCCAGAGCATATAGCATCTTTTTGTCAATTTCCTGATGAATAGCTTCAGGATCATGTCCATCAAACGGCATTCCATGTCTACTGAAGGTGGGAGATATCTGAGCTTACACATCTTTTTTTTAATTGAACAGCATGGAAAGGGTAATATATTTATTGAAAAGGAATATATTTTTGCATTGAACTATATGAATTTGCTAAATGCATTGATTGGAAAGAGCTATACTTATACTCTGCCACATTTTACATAAGGTACTATTCAGAGTCTGACTCTGCTCGCTTATCACTTGTCATAGACGGCTGTGTGCATCGGAAAAAAAGTTGTGTTGTTTCCTAAATCTTGCATATCCACAAACAGAGTACTGTTTCAGAAATAAACAAAAGGAAGTGCATCAAAAGGCAGTATAGGCTGATTCAATGTCAAGTGCTAAGCTTGCCCCTATTATAACTGACATGGTATGCAATCTAACCTCATGGAGCTGTAAAAGTCATTTAAACATCTAAATTTACCAAATATTCATAAAAGAATGGCAATGCTATGAACACAACTCATCAAATGTTTACCTTCTTTGCCCTTCTTGACACAGGAACTCCACGATGCTAGAGGTTTAATTCCCTCAATTTTTTCCAGTTCTTTACTCTTTCTACGGATAAGTAAAATCAGTACTACCAAAAGTGTAACTGATAATCCTGTAACCAAGGCCCCAATTGCTGGGAATAGTACACGCTTGTAACTGTGATGATGATTGGATGACACTCCAGTAACATTCTCCCCAGGTATCTGCGCCGCAAATGGACTTGGAGAAATATTTTGTGCAGGATTTCCAGCTGGGCTTGGCGTCGTGATGTTCACTGCATCAGGGATTCAATACATTGTTACAACATTGAGAAATTAAAAACTCGGAGAAAGTCAAGTATGAACACTTCACGTCTAGTACACATACTCACATACCACATGCCATCACAGCAATGCATATTATGAATAATAAAATAAGGGATTTTATTATATTTACTACCGGAAAGATCCAAGACCCTTAAAATGCCACTGCAAAATGATACTATCTTTTATGCTACTGCTTTTCATTACATCGCCCTTATATAGTTCTATGCCATTGGTGCCAATGACGTTACTGTTAACTGTTATGTAACAGAATCAAGCAAGAGATATGTATATTTTTCAGTAGAAAAAAAGTCAGCTTACCCAAAATTATCCATCTGGCTAACCAACATATCAAATTGAAACGTTTTAATACGAAAAGATGCCCACATAAACTCCATTTTACCTAAGATGTATATACATATTAAACTTATACTACAACAAACATGTCCTCGTTAAAAATAATATACTAATGATTTGCAGGCAGTAGGACACATGCAAATGTGCACACTAAAAGAAGTACTGCACAGCTGAAGCTTTTAAAATAACATCGGCGGACAGTATGTGGATTCATGAAACACACTAGCCTTAACAAAATTGAACAAAAGATTAAAAAAATATTCTGCTTCTTTAAGGTGCCAAATGGTGTATAATATATTAGCATAGATAAGTTCCACAAAACCAGAGTTGACAATCCCGTGGGATTTATGCATTGCACTAAGATTAAGACATCAGAATAAAAATGTTATATTTTTCTCCCTCTAGAAGTTGTCAAATATATTATTTATTAGCGTTGATTACTTGCTCGAAAGATCATACAATATTCTCTACTTTTGGACACTAATGAAGATTGTGTGGACAAAGTCATCACATCACCCCAAAAGGTAATCCATGGGCACAAAGTTTGAAAATGGCACTGTCCATTACACGAAAGATGGGAGAAAATTCAAACCTTGAAGAGCACCAAGCCCCTGGACGTTAAAAAAGCAACTCGCTGTATCAAGAGTAGAAATGTTCCCTTGGCCCACAAAAGCAACAAAGGCAGCATCACGGCAGGTATGCAATGTGACATTATCTTGTTGTCCCACAAGATGGCGGAGGTATGACAAACCAGAATTTAAGCATCTCTTGCAACTAACATCATCTGAAAGTGAGGTTGCACAGTTTCTAGCCACGTCGCTGAAATTCGGAGACTGTAACATCTGGACGATGGTAGTCATCCCAACACACTGATAGGATGCCAGAATCCTGATCCCGAGGCCACAAACGAAGGAGCAGTAGGAGGCACCCCGTTCGACGCCAACGTGTCAGAGATATTGCCAATGCAGGCATCGGCAAGTTCAGCTGGAACCCCAAGAGTGCCTGTCGTGTTTGCATACATGGCGGATGAGACCGCGAGGACAGCATTGATGTAGCGGCAACACCTTGAGAGCCCATTTTGATCCGAGCATACAGAAGCTATCAGCGCATAGTTCGGCCAGCTCAAATCCAGCGGGCAGTCTGCATGATCAAACAACAAGTATCAGTGACAATGCAAATATGCAGATAGAGGTTTGGGTGTCCCATTATTGAAAAACTTTTAAAAATAACAGCTTCATCAATATGTATCTTAACTATATTTGGCAAGCCAGTTTCAGACAGAAGTAGCAGATACTTGCTGTTTACACCGTGGATTGTGAGCATATCTAACAGAACACCGGGAACAGATCATGTGACCAGTAATGGCTGGGTCCGTGTCTAGTGGATTGCATGTCATAAATTACATATCCATACACTAGAGGTGCTACGGACCGAATGTAGAGCAATTTGGGAGTACATTACGGTTGCGCACAAGTAAGAAAACAACCCATGTGCATGCAAATCTAAAATTTCATGTCAGATAAATTAGTGGTTCAGTGAGGCCAAATGGCAGGACTGAGACCTTCACGGATGAGCCAAGTCCAACCAACGGGCATTGAAATCCAAGAGCATGAAAGGGCATCGCTGAGTCGCGCGTACGTGTACAGCAACAAAATTGGTAAGCGAATTGAATGGCGTGAGGACTCTAGTGCGAGTGAGACAGAGGCGGTCCCCTTGGCCGGCGGCATGAGCAGACGACAAATGTGCGCCGTGCGTGGCAATCCGTGCTCAGGGAGTGTTCCCCGGCTAGGTGACTCTGTCTCGAACCTAAAAATTCCTAATCGCCGAGTACAAACGGCTCATGGAATGAGCACCCGTGAGAAGCTAAAAAAATCCCTAAAAATTGCAATTCTACAGCAGTGCAGCAATCAATCTAAGCCGAATCGTCAAACGAAGGAGAACTCAAAGAGGTCGTCCAATGAGCACCGGAACGGCGGAGGGGAAGAACTCCAGAGAAGTCATCAAGCGAAGCGAGCTCGCGGCCGTCGCCGACCGAACCCCCTCCAACTCCAAATACGCCAAATGTGGCTATACCGGAGCCGGAGTGGGCTTCTAGAGAAACCGCTAAAGGAGCTTAAGCGGGTGGCCAGAATGGTTTACCTGCCGCGATCGCCGCGGGATGAAGCTGGGCGAGGAGGGCGGCGGCCAGCGTCGCGCAGAGGAGCAGCCCGGGGCACCGCATCCGAGAACCGCGCGGCCGGCGGCGCAGTGCAGACGAGGAGTGGAGTGGAGCGGAAAGGTGGGCTCTGTCTGTTGGGCGGAGGAGGGAAGGAAGGAATGGGATGCGAGGCCAGGCCAGGCCAGGCTGACGCCGCCCCGACGCCAACCCAATATGCTCCTTGCTCGCTCGCTGAGTAAAAATGCTGACTGCGGCCGCCGCTTTTGTTCTGCTTTCCTTTCCGCGGCGCTTTTTTCTGATTCTCTCTCCCTCTGCTCTTTCTACCCGCGGACACGCCTGGGAGTGGGCGAGCTGGGGCTTCGGGATGGGCGAGGACTTGTTGGGGACTCCGCTCCGCCTCCGCGGACCACGGGTGGGTGCTGCACATGCCGTTGTAGCCACAGCCATAGCGGCGCCGTATCCGAGAACACTTGTGCCTGGCTCATGTCCTTTTGTGACTCATGATGGCCTGACCAGCCCAGATGCTTTGCAGTCGATGCTCTAGCGCAACAGTGTCCACTTGTCTGGATCATCTGAGCATGCGTTAATTAACAATGCGCACGCTTACCACTTTACCAGCGTAACCAAATCGTTCGGAATAAACTGTTCGGAGGCTGGAAAGTTGTACTATTGTATGCCCAATATCCTACACGATCGACCCCAATTTGTCTAGGTTCACGCAGGTCCTGTTCTAAACTGAACCTAGACAAATTTGTAAACTTCCACGGAAAGCCACAACTAACCGCCGGTGTTCAGGTCAGTTGGTCACCAAAAACAACATGTGGGCGTATTGTATTGTTTCCGAGGCCTTAATTGCCCAGCCCAGTGGGCTAAGCAACATGTGGCCTTTGTTAACCAACATGTGGGCTAAGCAATTTTTCGCCAAATAGTTGAACCAAAACAAAGCAAGTCAGCACATACGGGTACATCTACCAACCAGCCACGAACGTGCCACGTGGTGGATATGTGAGGGTTGAGAAATCAAATTTGCTTACTGCCACCTTGAACAGCACATGCGTGCGTCCGTCCTCGCGTGTGTATATCCCGCGCGTACATCCCGGCCGGCCGACGCGCGAAGCCAAGCAGCCAAGCCCCCGCGTGTACGCGATCCCTTCGCGTGGTTGGTGTACCGTGTACAAGCGAACCTCCTTGTATGATACGAAGCCTCTGCGCGTATGATCCCTTGCACGCGTGCTGGTGGTACAAATTCAAAGCTGTCCACGTATATCTCCGTTCCGCGTCTTGACAGTGTACAAAATTTGAGAGTATAACAAAATAGTGTACATTGTACAAATTACACAGAAAACGGTGTACAAAATACACAAACAGAGAGTACACGATGCTACTGCATGTACATCCACACTGCACGTGTTGTATAAACTATATAGACACATGTTGTACAACTAGACTGACACGGGTTGTACAACTAGACACACAGGTTCTACAGACACATGTTGTCCAATTATACAGACACAGGTTGTACAACTATGCAGACACAGATTGTACAACTACACAGACACTGGCTTTACAGACACATGTTGTACAACTAGACTGACACATGTTGTACAAACACAAGTTGTACAACTATATAGGCGCAGGTTGTACAACTACGCAGACACAGTTTGTACAGACACAAGCTGTACAACTACACAGACACTGGTTGTACAACTATGCATAACAGGTTGTAAAAAAAAAAGTTCGTCGAAACCTATCAACATGGGATGTAGTTTTGAAGATCTCGACGCGAGGAGTTCAAAAATGAAAACGGTTCGTAATTTGAATAAGCGGTTCTCAAGATACTTCATTTCAAAAAATCAATTTAGAAAAATAAAAGGGAAAAATTGTCCTCCCACCTCACTATCCCTTCTCTCTCATCATACAAAAGTATAGAAAAACAGGAAGTGCAAAGTATAAAGAAGTTGGAGTACAATTACACATAACAGGTTGTACAACTATACATAACCGGAAGTACAAAAAAAAGTTCGTCGAAACCTATCAACATGGGATCTAGTTTTGAAGATCCCGACGCGAGGAGCTCAAAAGTGAAAACGGTTCGTAATTCGGATAAACGGTTCTCAAGATATTTCATTTTTTTAAAACGAATCTCAAAATAAATGCACATACAACCCTCCACACGGAGAAGCAGAAATCCCACCAAAACTCTCTCGTGCTGCCACTTGTCACATATTTAAGCACCCACGGGGTACCGCATGAAGGGAGAAGCTGACACTTGTCATCACGCCACGGTTCGCTGGGTTCAAGGGAACCCTTTTTCTAGTGATTTCCAGCACATACCGGAAATTTATTATGATCCCGAGGTCCAGTGCTAACGGGAGCGCCTGTACGTCGACCTAGGCGACGATAAGATGCTTCCGCACACCCCCTGGCGATAGTGGGCCGGCCCAATAACGCTTGACTGCTGCGATAGTTTGACTGTTTGGTTTCGCCTTTCCCGTTTCTTGTCGTTCGAGGTAGTACTACTGTTTCTCTAGACGTTTTGTTTTGAACTGGTGTATGAGTGAGGATTAAAATGCACATATATTTACACAAAAAAATTCAACTTAAAATAAAGTATACACGAAATTTATGCGCGTCCACGGATAGGTTCCATTCCTGTACTCGGTTTCGAGTTTCGTCGATTGTAAATTCTCAATTTTGAATCGATATTCGAAATCTTTTTACACATTTTTTATCAAATTCGTCGCACTTGGTCGATCGTTTGAAATATCCTTTCACGAGTAGGTTATTGTCAACGTTTCACACAACTTCCAAGTTGTAACTTTATTGTTTCGAAGGTCATATACGAGATCATTTTGCACCGTAGGTTTAAACCATCTGCTTCATCTATTTCAAAAATAGGTATTTGAACGGAAACTATTTTTGACGATTTTAAAAGGCGTACAGAAAAAGTCTGTGAACGGAAATTATATTTATCGATTTTCAAAAAAGTGAACAAAAATTGGTATTTGAACGGAAATTATTTTTGAACGATTTTAAAAGGCGAACAGAAAAAGTCTATGAACGGAAATTATTTTTGAACGATTTTCAAAAAGTGAACAAAAATAGGTATTTGAACGGAAACAATATTTGAACTATTTTAAAAGGCGAACAGAAAAAGTCTGTGAACAGAAATTATTTTTGAACGATTTTCAAAAAAGTGAACAAAATAGGTATTTGAACGGAAATTATTTTTGAACGATTTTAAAAGGCGAACAGAAAAAGTCTGTGAACGGAAATTATTTTTGAACGATTTTCAAAAAGTGAAAAAATAGGTATTTCAACGGAAACTATTTTTCAACGATTTTAAAAGGCGCACAGAAAAAGTCTGTGAACGGAAATTATTTTTGAACGATTTTCAAAAAAGTGAACAAAAATAGGTATTTGAACGGAAATTATTTTTGAACGGTTTTAAAAGGCGAACAGAAAAAGTCTGTGAACAGAAATTATTTTTGAACGATTTTCAAAAAGTGAATAAAAAAAGATATTTGAACAAAAACTATTTTTGAACAATTTTAATACATGAACAATTTTTGAATATGAACATTTTTAAAATCAGAACATTTTCAAAAATGAAATTCAAAAATAAAGAAATAATGTCTAATAAGAAAACTGAAAAGAAGAAATAAAATGAAACAGCCAAAAAATAAAAAAATAAAAATTGACATACAAAAAACCAGGAAAAAGAAAAAAAAAAAACTCGACCACGAAAAAAACTAACCGGCCAGGCCCAAGCGCGCGGGGAAACTCGAGCAGGAAAACAAATTAACGGGCCAGGCCCATACGCGCAGGGGTGTGCGATGCCTTCCTATCATCGACTTGGTCGATGAATAGGAAATGCCAGTGCTAACTCTATTTCAAATAACATATGTACTTTAGACAAAGCTATATTTAATGAATTATTTTGTGTGTATATTTTAGTTTATTTATGGTATTATATAGTGATTCATAATTTTTTTCTTTGAACTGTGGTGATCTATATTATTACACATAGATCAACAAAAAAATATACACGTTCTCAGGACTCTGAAAATATTCTAGACAATTACTCAGTTTACAGATAGACATATATATATTTCAAATAGTAAAATTCGGAATAGGAACTTTCCGAGCATAACTGCAAATTTGACTAGCCCAAACCTTAAGCTCTAAGTAATGCAACACGGTCAACTCTCCCTTGATAGGATGCTTAAAAAGTCCTACTAACGCCCAATTAGCGACTATATACGGTCAGGCCTAGCCTTGTGCATGCAATTGAGGTAGACCTAGCCTCCCGGGTAGCCCGAGGTGACCCCGGAAGAGTTGTCGTCACCCTAGCAGAGCACAGATGACCCACAAGTGTAGGTGATCGCAACAGTTTTTGAGGGAATTATTTCAACCCAAATTTATTGATTCGACGTAAGGGAGGCTAAATAATATTTATAACCCTTAGCAGTTGAGTTGTCAATTCAACCACACCTGAAAAGTGATCTTGCTTGAAATAATTTATTAATAGCAACGGTGGTATGATGATAGTGGAAAATTGGTAACAATAGTAATAAAGTAATAGTAACGAGCGCAATTGTGAATAAAAACAACAGTAATAAAAGTAAAAGATTGACCGGGGTTCATAAGTTCACCAGAGGTATCTCTCCGGAAAAAAAACAAGTGTTGGGTGAACAAATTACAGTTGACCAATTGACATAATTGAATCAGTCATATGTATAGGCATGTATTCCGAATATAGTTGTATCCACTTGCAAAAGGAATTCATACAACATCTTTTGTCCTACCGTCCCGTTTCAGCGGAGCCAATTAAGAAATTTAGTATAATTAAGATACTCATTTTACAAAGCACCGGAGAAAAGTATTAGCACTTAATGAACACATATAATCCTCAAGTTAAATATTTTCCCTTTGATACCCCAATCATGTCACCTTGGGGTCTCCGGTTCCGCACAATTAAGAGGTGCATACAACTTGTAGATATGATCCAAAACATCAACTATATTCATGCAAACATATAGTGTTCAGATCTAAAATCATGACACTCGTGCACTAGTGACAAGAATTAAGAATAACAAGTCATAAAAACAATAATTAATAATCTTAGACACCAAACCAAACTGATCCCAACAAACACAACATATGTAACAATGATATCAAAGTAGCATGAAACAATCAAAATTATATATATGTTTTGGACGCATCAAGCACCCTGCGATCCACCCCAGCAACCCTGTTGTCGCCGGATGAAGCTATCAGACGGCGAACGGCGGCAGCGGACCTCTTTATTTTTTTTCTTTGACCTAGCATCCCCTGTCACCACCACCTGCATCCTCTTCTCATAGGTGCATGCACTGCATCCAAGGCCGTGATGCGACCTTGGCTTGGTCACTGACCATGGCAGACTATCCAGAAGTGGCTGAGCTCGCGGCGAGGCGATCTAGACTATGTTGGAGGCGTTGATGAGGGGCGCGTTTGGTGGCCTGCAGGCCCTCTTGCGCCCCGCCAGACTTGGTTGTGGAGGGCCTGGCCTGGCTTATGCAGCCTCTAGACCATGTTATGCATGTCGTTTGGTTGGTCGATGGTCTTTTCCTTGCACGCAGAGAAAATCAGGAGCCTGATGTTTGGTTGTGTGCAAAGTTTCATTTCGGCAGAGCTGGGTGCAAATACTTGTTGTTTGGTTCCGTGCAATGATATGATGTGGTAACCCCTTCCCACTTGTGGTGAGGTTACCCAACACGAATAGAACCTAACTTAACATAGCACACACAAATTCAAATTGTCATACTACAGCAGATCTAGTTCGTCAAGATCATAGCATAGTTCGTAGCACGAGTGAAGCACGAACTCGTCGTGCTTCATCTCAAGTTCATCAGTGCAGGGGTTAACATATACCACCTCCCAAAATATTACAAATCATGAACCAAATCTACTCATGTTCTAAGGGGCTATGGTGTAGCAACCAGGACCTCCTCTCCGTGTCTGTCATGTCCGCGTAGAGGCAATGCTCATCTTCGTGATCGGCAAGGTAGTTCAGGGCCTGGATCACAATCGCCTGACTGTAGACAGTAGGAGCCGGCATGTTCGTCATTGAGTAGATAGTCTTCATCTTAGCATAGTTGACGATGGGCTTATTCAGCAGGTCCTCGTCCTTGGGATGAACCTATGATTCATGAGGTACAATGTTAGATGTGTGTCAGTTCGAACAAGCGAAAAATGAACACAGAGTTTGAGTTGATCTATATCTCACCATGGTGTGTGTAATCAACTTATCGCCGTCCATCCTCAAGGTCGAAGAATGCTCACACAAAATCACCCCCTCAACTTTGGCCAGACGAGTGATCCTAATCCACCTCTGTCTCCACTTTCGCAGATGGTTGTAAATCTGCGTAGTGCTGAAAGTAATCCCAGTGAAGTGAAGAACATCAGTGCTCACTCTGTTAATGTAGTGCTCTTTGAACACTCTATCAAAACGGATCCCCTTGTGGACGAGCTCACAAACCCTATTCAGAACAAACAGGGACATTGAAGCTGACCACACCATTTGAGGACAAGGAGTGAAACGAAGAGGAACTGCATTGTCATACAAGTCCGATAGTGGCTTGGCAGACTCGTCGGCTGGAAGAGCATAACTAAGAGGGACTGCATTCATGTCAGGTAGAGCATGGCGTACTGACGGAGCATAGAGATCAGGATCCGGAGAGCTAGGTGAACCGATGCCCTACAATGTCGACGAACACAACACAATCATAGAACTAGCAACTATGTCGAACAAGATGATGACAGTACGCCGGACTAAGGAAAAGATCTAACAGAGCAACAGAGTATCAAGCAATGAAGCTACCATTCAATCTACTGCAGATCTAATACAAGAACAAGGTGTACAGGTTCTTACAGGCGCGGTCGTCCGAGGAGAGTTCCCGCCGACGAGTTCTAGCACCACCTTGTTGACGGAACAATAGTTGGGGACGAGATCCATCATCTCCTTGCGCCCAGCATCCTTGACGTCGTCGACCTCCGCCGCCACCTTTCAAGGAGAAGACTTGCAGAGGACGAGCTCCAGCGACGGGATTTCTCCCGCCTTGGAAGAAGAACACCCCGCCTTCGCCATCGCCATGGAGCTTGAAAGGGGGAAAATGGTGTTTTGGATTTGGTTCCTAGGCGCAGAGGAGCTAAATAGGGAGGCGAAATAGCGCGCTGGTGAGGCAAAATTGAGCGGCAGTGACCGAATTTCTCCCGCCGCAATTTTCGCCCTTGCGCCATCTCCACCTCTCCGGCGCCTGCAGCAGCTCCTACGCGAGGTTGCTCGAGCTCGCACGCCGGGAGCCTGGCTCCACGGGCACGGTTGATATGAGCGTGCCCGCTGGGCCTGGCGCGATGCTGTTTAATCTGTGCACTAGCCTGGCCCGGGACCTCGTGCGGGCATCCAAACGTCGCGCAGTTGCAGCTGATGGGCCTGGTCGGGCACTCTGCAGGCCACCAAACGCGCCCGAGGAGTTAGGAGCCTTGCTGCAAGACAGCCCACGTGGACCTCCTACATCCCTGGCCGGCGGTGTGGTGGTTCCCCTCCAAGGGCGTGCTTTGGCTGGATTCGTCGTTATCCGTGGTAGGCTACCACACCACTGGCCTCATTGGCTAGGTTGTGGGGTCTCACATCTCGACGGTGATATCCATAAGTCCTTTGCGGCTGCCCCCTTTGGCTCGGCATCGAGCTTCTCCGTGTGTAGTCAGTGGGGCGCAAATGTTGATCAGCTCGGCTAGACACGCCGGCTAGTCAGGCTCAACGAGGTTGTGCTTGAATAAGATGTTAA
This sequence comes from Poa pratensis, assembly GCA_947311845.1. Lineage (NCBI taxonomy): Eukaryota > Viridiplantae > Streptophyta > Magnoliopsida > Poales > Poaceae > Poa > Poa pratensis. The sequence goes on along the minus strand of CAMZMU010000051.1, from coordinate 24,636,927 downwards.
GCTCTGCAGTTACCATCTCGCATGCTCATCTCGAGTCGAGAGCTAGTGACTATTCAGGGAGTATTGGAAGCGAATGGGGACATGACGCTACACTGCTCGTTGTGCATATGGTTCAGCTGTGTGGTGTTGTCCACGTTATAACTGTGCACGCGATGTTTGTGAGTCGGAAGATCAGCATTGTGTAGCTGTGCTCGAGGATGGACGTTGACACTAGCTGACTTCGTTTTTGGCGGGGCTCTATGAGTTTTGAGTCTCAGTTTCCGGGGTGAAAACCCCAGGTCTGACCTTAGTTGGTTGTACCTGACTATGGCGGCTACCTAGTCGTTTCCTTGCTGAAGACATTGTTTGGAGAGTGGACTTGCATGTTACCTTACTTAAGGCGTCGTTTTGGAGAAATTTTTCGGAGTTTACACGTCGACACTGTTACTCTTTGCGGGTCCTTCCGCGAGGCTTATTTTTCTTTTATTTTTTCTCTCTTACTGGTTTGTTGCATCCTTAATTTTTAGACTCGATCTGACCATTATGGTTATTGCAGAATCTATGTGTAATAGGTATCATTTTGATATCAATAAATTCCCTTTATCAAAAAAATACACGGTCAGGCAAGAGATGCACACGATTGGAGAAGGTGAGCTGTCAGTTTGCAGAGTCAAAATGAAGGAACATGATCCCTGTGTCCCATCTGAGTCTTCTCTTGTGCTCAATTACTAGATGAATTATATCATCTTTCAAGTTTGAAGAACCAAACTCATCATATATCAGGTTCGTAAATAGGTAGCGAAAGCCATTTACGTTTCGGACCACTGACGGCAGGTCACAGATCAAAATCAGTTGAACCTGAACCTTGGCTCGGACCCCGACCGTCCGTATCCGGAACGCGCCGGACCACCGTAACGGCCTAACGGCCAACGGCTCCCTTGACACGCGGGGCCAAAGCCAAAGCGTAATGACAAAGCGCCGCAGCGAGCGACCAAGACCGCGAGAAAACAGAGCGAAAACCACACACATAGGCAAAATCTCAAGCGACGGCGCAACCTGGAATACCCGGCCTTGCAATCCACACAAGCCGTACGCCACCACTAACACCAACCAACCCCGCAGGGCCGAGCAGAGGAGAGCAGGCGGCGACCGCTTGCGGCAAGAAGAGCCAAGATGGCCAGGTCGCAGAAATCGCCACCGCCGGCGGCGCTTCTCGTCGTGGCTTTCGCCGCCGCCGCTGTCTTCCTCTGCTCGTGCCCCGCCGCCGTCTCCGCCCGGAAGGTACGTACGTACGATCGCGGAACATACTCAGCATTGGGCTCTCTCTCTCTCTCTCTCTCTCTCTCTCTCTCGGCGGCGATTGTTGTTGCGCGTTGGTGAGTGACACAGCCTTCCGGCGATGCAGGTGGGCGAGACGTGCGCGGTGAGTCGGAACTGCGCCGCCGGGCTGCACTGCGAGACGTGCGTGGCGGACGGCAACGTGCGCCCCCGCTGCACCCGGGTGACCCCCGTCGACCCGCAGAGCAAGGCGGCGGACCTGCCCTTCAACCGCTACTCCTGGCTGACCACGCACAACTCCTTCGCCCGGCTGGGCAGCCGGTCCCAGACCGGCACCGCCATCGCCACCGCGTGGAACCAGCAGGACACCGTCACCCAGCAGCTCAACGTAAGTCGTCAAGTCAACTCAGCTCAACCGCCTCTCCCGATCTGCTTGGTTTTTCCCCCGCCCGGCCGTTTACCTGCCCCTTCGCAAAGTCGCGAGGCTCCCCACCCCACGTGGGCAACGCCCGCCGTGCGCCGGTGTACGGCCTCGCCGTCCGCACGAATCGTAAAGCATGGGCAGGCCGGCGCGGGACGATGGTGACCTGCCTGTCAGTGTGTGGTGAGGTGTCCCCGGACGGCGACAGGTGTCGCTCGAGGCTCGTCCATGTGTCTGACGGAGCGGCACCAGCTCGAGGCGGCGGTCCTTTTCCGTCGCTGGTTTGCGTGCACGGCCGCGCAGCCATACCTACACGCTGCCGCTAAAGCTTTTGCTTCAAGCGTTTGATGCGGCAATGCTGCACGGCACACATGGCACCGGCAAGCGCACACGTGATGGGCAATGCTTGTTTTATGTAGTACTCCGTATCAGTGTAGATGAGACGTGTGGTGTCTGGTCTAGTTTGGGTAACACGTCCATTTCTGTTGCCATTCCATTCTGCTCGAAATAATTGCAGGGAAAAGTTGGGACACGGTGTTTTTGGCTACTAGGAGTATCTAGGCCAATGGGAAATGCATTTTATTTTGGCATGCAAAATTTTGCGAAAAAATAATGTCTTTCCTGCTCTCTAAGAAAGACAAATTCTTCTTTCTGCCCTTTTGACACAAGGCACAGAAAATACCTTTTTTTTTTTGCGAAATTTGTGTGAATGTCCGGATATGCGTCCGAATTTCTTTTCGGATTTTTTTTTGACATTATGGAATGTGTTTTTGCATGATAGAACATAGAAGCATCTAGTCCCGCGAGTCAAAATGGATTTCCAGAAAACTTGATGCTACTAGTAGGTGTGGTTTTGCATTTTCGCACAAGAACCTCCTCCCTTAAATTGGTGTCAGCACTTAAACGGTTTCATATCAATTCAAGAACAGTAGGAGTAGTATAAGCACTGCTTGCTTAAGCACGAGCTCATGATTCTTATTACTTGGGCTTCGTGCACCTAACGAGCAGTTTTTAAATCAAGTTGCATACTATTGTATTGGTCAAACTGGATCGATCGATCGATCGATCGGCTGACTTTCCCGTGTCGCAGAACGGCGTGAGAGGGCTGATGCTGGACATGTACGACTTCCGGAACGACATATGGCTCTGCCACTCCTACGGCGGCGCCTGCCGGAACTTCACCGCCTTCGTAAGCTCGCACCAAATTCCAAACTCCCACGAATCTCTCGCTCCCTCTGATCAACGAACAATCAGGCTAACAACTACCGCTGTTTACATCACCATCACTATCACTACTATATATAATGGCTTGAAGAGCCGCAGCACTGTAGCGTGCTACACAGTGGTGCTGCAACACGCTACAGTGTCGAGGTTTTTTTTTTTTGTAGAAAAAAAAACCTTCGCATTCTCCGGAAATTATATACATGAAATATATGCGCGCCGATGAGTAGGTTCCATTCCCGTGATCGGTTTCGAGTTTGGTCGAGTCTAGCTCCTTAATTTCAGATCTAGATTCGCACAAACATTTGACAAATTTTGTCCAATTCGTCGCAATCATCTGTTTGAATTTTCATTTCACAAGTAGATGTATATCACCCTATATAAATCGGCCCTCGGAATAAAACTTTCTGCAAAAAAAATCCCCGCACACCACTTTTTGCAGAAAAGCCCTCGCGTTTTTCTAAAAATTATAAATCGGCCTCCCGACCAAAAAAATATAAATCGGCCCTCCGGAATAAAACTTTTTGGAAAAAAGCACCGCTCGCCACTTTTTGCAGAAAAGCCCACGCGTTTTCCAAAAAAATATAAATCTGCCTCCCGGAATAAAAATGCGTGGTTCTTTTACGCAAAGGTCCTTGCGTTCTCCAGATATTACAAACTAATTTCAGTCACATCACCACCAAATAACTTTTCCAAAACTAATTTCATTAACATTATTTTTAACAGCATATATATTTCATATTGCACTGCAATATTATTTTCTCAATTTATTTCCCAAGTGAACTAATTCACCGACGAAAGATAACAATAATACCGCAGAATTTTAGATTAATTTCCAAAAAATTCGTAACTAATTCATTATCCATGGGAAAAATATGTTGAACATATCAAAATGTTTTTAAAAATAAATCCTACTTATTTATACCGTGGTCGGAAAAATTAACCATGGTTATTTGACATAACAAAATTAAACAACTTTTAACTTTTTTTTCAAAAAAAAACTTCGCAATCTCCGAAAATTATATACATAAAATATATGCGATATAATGGCTTGAAGAGCCGCAGCACTGTAGCGTGCTACCGTGTATCTACAATGGTTGGTTTTTTTTTTTTGCAGAAAAAAAAAAGTTCGCATTCTCCGAAAATTATATACATGAAATATATGCACGCTGATGAGTAGGTTCCATTCCCGTGATCGGTTCGAGTTTGGTCGAGCCTAGCTCCTTAATTTCAGATCCAGATTCGCACAAACATTTGACAAATTTTGTCCAATTCGTCTCACTCGGTCATCCGTTTGAATTTTCATTTCACAAGTAGATGTATACCACCCTATATAAATCGGCCCTCCGAATAAAACTTTCTGCAAAAAAAAATCCCCGCTCGCCACTTTTTGCAGAAAAACCCTCACGTTTTCCTAAAAAAAATATAAATCGTCCTCCCAGAATAAAAACGCGTGGTTCTTTTACGCAAAGGTCCTTGTGTTCTCCAGATATTACAAACTAAATTCATTAACATCACCACCAAATAACTTTTCCAAAACTAATTTTACTAACATTATTTTTAGCAGCATATATATTTCATATTTTGCTGCAATATTATTTTCTCAAATTATTTCCAAAATGAACTAATTCACCGACGAAAAATAACAGTAATACCGCAAAATTTTAGATTAATTTCCAAAAAATTCATAACTAATTCATTATCCACGGGAAAAATATGTTGAACATATCAAAATGTTTTTAAAAATAAATCCTACTTATTTATACCGAATTCACGAAAGGTCGGAAAAATTAACCATGTTTATTTGACACAACAAAATTAAACAACTTTTAATGCCAAAACTTTCTCCTAATTCACAATGTGTTTATTCTTTTGGAGAATTTTAACGTATATGAGTATTTCCACACTTCTACCAGCTACAGAATATTCAAATGTATATGATTATTTTCCATCCTTACAAAAATTACAGAAAATTAAAATAAACTACATCAATAAAACCACACGGGTGCGGCGTGCCGCCGCGCCATCTTACCTAGTATGTCCTGATGTTCCGAACAGACGCCGGCGGTGAACGTGCTCCGGGAGATCGAGGTGTTCCTGACGAGGAACCCCTCGGAGGTGATCACTATCTTCATCGAGGACTACGTGGAGTCGCCCAAGGGGCTCACCCGCGTCTTCAACGCCTCCGGCCTGACGCCGTACCTCTTCCCGGCGTGGCGCATGCCCAAGAACGGCGGCGACTGGCCGCTGCTCAGCGACATGATCCGCGACAACCACCGCCTCCTCGCCTTCACCTCCAAGTCCGCCAAGGAGGTCGCCGAGGGCTTCCCCCACGAGTGGCGCTACGTCGTCGAGAACCAGTGTACGTACGCAAGCACGCACGAACTAAACCATGGATCGTCGCACAACCTAACAAGAATGACTGATGTCGAAAATGTTTTATGTGCAGACGGGACCAAAGGGATGGTGAACGGTTCGTGCCCGAAGAGGGCAGAGTCGGCCGCCATGAACGACCTGTCGAGGTCGCTGGTGCTGGTGAACTACTTCCGGGATCTTCCCAACTTGCCGGAGGCGTGCAAAGACAACTCGGCCCGGCTGCTGGGCATGCTCGACACCTGCCACGCAGCGTCCGGGGACAGATGGGCTAACTTCATCGCCGTGGACTTCTACAAGGTATCAGATTCTTGCCAACTGCATCACTTTTCAGTTGCGGAAACTGAGAGTGAATATCATCAGTTTTACTAGGCTTTGCGACTACTAATGCTGTCGATATTCTGATACCCTACCCAGAGAAGCGACAGAGGCGGCGCGGCGGAAGCCACGGACAAGGCCAACGGCGGACTGGTCTGTGGATGCGGAAGCATAGCTGCTTGCAATGTAATTTTGCCACTCTGCGTGCTCTTTGCCTTCTGCAAGTGTTCCATTTCAGCGAGTTCTTTTACTAACGGTTTTGCTAAGTCTCAGCTAGCTGAGACATAGCTTATGTCTCAGTCACATCCGTGACCGTCTGATTCGCTAGTTTCTTTATGATTCGTGTTTGGTGTCGGTTGGTACTACCAATTGAGTTTTGCTACATAGCTTGTGTTTTTTTGCTACATAGTTTGTATTTTTTTGCTACATGGCTGACGTTTTTGCTACATGGCTTGTGTTTTTTGCTACATAGCTTGTATTTTTTTGCTACATGGCTGACGTTTTTGCTACATAGATCGGGAACATGACTGACGTCAGCTGACTGAGACATAACTTACGTCTCAGTCGACTGAGTCGTAGATACACCCTTTTACTAATGACAAAATCGATGTCTGTTCTGTGCAGAGTAACGGTACATGCTCGCCACACAAACGCGGGGCGACGCCCAAAGGCATCTTCAACGCGACCTCTGACGCGGCGGTGTGGCGGCCGCCGGCGACGATGCAACGGCAGCTGCTCATGCTGTCAACTGCTCTACTTTTATGCCTGTGAAAGTACATTGGGATCTACTCTTAGCTAGAAAGCTTCGTCAAAAGATTAGATTAGTCTGCAGACTGTAACTCGAACAGTTGCTTAGCAGCAGATTTGGATTAAGAAATCTGTCTACTGACCACCGCTGCAAATACAATGCAATACAATTGCTACTTGGCTGATCAGTGACATCCAAACGACTATGCGTGTAAAGAAGCGTGTAAACGCCATCAGTTAATCGCAGGATCCTAATACCTGACAACAAAAGCTCAACAACACAGTTGCTTATATTCAGCGATGCAATAATAGACACGACATTGGTCTGTTGGCAGGCAACACAAGATCATTGGGTATCATACCAAAGCATACACGACATGGCAAAACAAAAGATAACTGCAGGCTCTTGTTGGAAGCATTAAGATACGTTTGCAAAAACTATTATACTGGAGGGATCCAAGATAGCATATTTCAACATGTGAAGACATTGATCGATCTTGCAAACATCACCACTACATAACATAACCATCTGGCAATATTAAACGCCTCATACGAAGGGAAACGTCAACAGCCAAAACTAGGGGAATTCACTCCATCGTGGAACCAGCGCCATAGCCACCAGCACCACCACCACGGCCAAATCCGCCACCACCACGGCCAAAGCCACCACCAGAGCTCTGCAAAGTTTTAGGGTGGAAAAAATGATGAGCAAATGGAAACCTATGCAGATCAGAAAATAGTTGTATTTTTAATAAGCATATGACATTTCTTTAGTGATAACAAGGTTATCCCGACCTTTTGGCAAAAAAAAGCATGCAAGCTAATGAAACTATGAATGAAATCTTGAACATTAAAACAAATCTAGGTTGACAATAAAAACCTGATCTGAGTGTACAGTACAAAACTATGGAAGTAACATATTAGAGGATTCAGCCAGATACTGTAAGTTCAAAAAAATTGACATTCTGTGCACACAGAAATCAGCTAGTACATAATTATGATTTGTATGTTTATTCCTGTCTATAAACCTGTTAACTGTTATGGTAAATAATACGAACAAAAACAGGACAGGAACTTCAAGGACATAGTTGATTACCCTGAATGATGGCTGGAACTCAGCAGGAGCTCCGGCCTTCTCGCCACCAAAGTCACCAGGAGCAGCACGAGGACCGCCACGGTAGCCATCCCTGTCACCAAACCTTGGCCTCTCACCCTCAAAACGAGGCGGACCCCTGAAAAAAGTCCATGTAAATGTAAGCAGATTTATAAAGCTACACTTGGCGTCAACAAAAACAAAACAAAAAGCCCCACAAAAAATCAAGAGAATACAAAATCATATCTGTATCCTGAAAACACTTTGCCTTGCAGTCTTCTTTACAAGAAAAACAAGGGACACGCAAATAGTAAGAGGATGTGCATACACAAATGATGTAAAACATACAACCAAATTCTGGCCATCATCCCAAATATATAAGTCTAAAGAATATCTAAAAGAGTCAAACACTACCCCTTGTTAAACACTTTCCAGGTTCAAAATTCATCACTGCAATCTATGTCTACAGAATAAAGACTCCAGGCCTTAAACCATTAAGTTAAACCTCAAACAAGTATACAATAAGATATTGGCAAAGTACAGACCTTAAATGTACAGACCTTCAGGCATCTTAAATGTACAGCTAGCATATATCAAAGTTGGCAGTCATTTCAGTAGAACAATAAATGGTAAGTCAGCTTACTGAAATCATCTTAGGTGTATAAAATGTTCATGAATCAAACTATAGATCGTGTGCACATTCAAAGAGCCTGAAGCAAACATAACTATACCTTGGGCGGTCACCCGGTGGGCCAGAGCCGAATGGGCGGCCAGGAGGCTTGGCAGACTTCTTGAGAGTGTTAGGCACGATCTCAGATGGCAGGTTGAGGAAGCTGCGCAGGTGCTCAATGCCTTCATTGGTGAGGTACCAGTAGTAGTGCTGCCACGAGAATGTCTCCCTGACGAATTCCTTGGACTTGAAGCTCTGCATGAGCTTGATCACCTGCAGGTTCGGCACATCAATCTGCGGGTGCTTCGCCAGGTTGTAGTCCTTCTTGGCATACAGCACCCCCTCTGCAATAGCACGTACACACATCAAACAAAATGGTTTCACATGTGCTCACGTGAAGTCATTTCGATTTTTTCATTTGGTTCTGGTGTAGATAATTTGACGACACATCAGAACCCCAAACACCCTAATATGAGCCTGACCTGCACAAGTTCCTCACATGCAAAATTTCACCAACGAATCAAGTTCTATATATAAATAAACTTCTCCATCGTTCCAGTTCAACATTGCACTAAACGTAGTGTTTTCGCTGTGGGTGGATCCAACATATTCACTACCAATCGCACCAATATTGCATCTACGAGCCTACGAGGCGAGGTGGGTTGAGAACTACTGACCTTGGAAGAGGTACTTGCAGATCTCATTGCGGTTCTTCTTGGAGATGATCTGAGAGAAACAAGAGACGGCATCAGCACAGCGTCAGGGCAGGTAAGACCTCGAAGGAAGAGCGGATTATGGTTCGGATCCTCGCTTACCATGCTGGGCAGGTCGCGGGTAGGGCGAGCTCCAAGTGCGCCGGGGCGGGGACGGGAGGCGGCGGCGCGAGGGAGGGAGAGAAACGAAGAACCCTAGAGTTTCTGACGGGTAAGGTTTTATATAGTCGCTCTGGTGTAGGGTTGGATGGATGGATGGTGGAACAGAGAGAGCGAGAGGAAGGTATGGAGGGGTAGAAATGTCAAACGGAGGTGCGGCCTAGGTATAAAGGCCCAGTTGAATGGGCTCTGATGGGGCTTGTGATGATAGTGGGAATGTTAAGTCTCCGTGTATGGCCCAATAACTGCCTCAGTGGAGGCCCAATTTAGGATTTGCATGACCCAATAACTGCATTGGAAGGTTTAAAGAGCATATAAGTCGCTAAAAAACATGATGTTAGTCCTAGTCTATATCTATACTACTATTTAAACAAGCGAACATTTTCTTTCTTAAGTACACCCCAACAACGTACACAGGGAGACTAACGCCATCGGATCAGCCCCACCTGATTAAATCCAACCGCTGAGATCAATCTAATCCTCCTTTCGTGTGCACTTAGCAATTGGACCGAGCAGACGAAACTCTGCCTGACGAAAAGTCCACGCTCGCGTCGGCAACTGAATGCAAAACGTCCTCAGCTCCCTGCAAAAAAAAAAGGGAAAATCTAATGAAAGGCGCCGCTCCGCGCGCCCTCCCGAGCGGCGGCTCGTCACGATTCGTGCGAGCGAATCGAGCGCCGCGCACGGAAGCGTACGTCGCTGGTCCACGGCTGTCGCTCGTCTCGCGCAAGCGCAACCGCTCGGCCGCACGTCGCTCGCTCGTTTGGATAGAGCTTTTTAGTAGGGCCCACCTGCTAGCCTAAATGGGGACGCAGAAGGGGTGCACCGGGCGGTTCCAGGCTTCCAGCCCGACCAAGCTCTCCTCTCCCCTGGTTCTCCGCTCGCTCCTCTCCGGCAATTCTACCGGCGATTCGCCATTTCTGGCCGCGGTACGGCAGATCTGATCCGGCGGAGAGTTGTCGTACCAGTACCCGTCGTGGTGAGCCCCGAACCCTGCTTGATTTTGCTATTTCTTTGTCGTATAATTCGTCGCTATGGAGACCACCGTTGGCTCGGCAGTGATTTTCGCATTTTCTGGCTGCGCTGACCGTGTTCTGGCGGTTCCTCGCCGACGGAGAGTCCCGTCGTTGCAATCACCGTAGTTGTGAGCTTCGACAACGCTCGATTTGCGTGGTCTATTTCGTAGTGAAATTTTCACCCGCGTTCGTTCTGTCCTGATTCAACCACCGTTGCCGTCGACATCAACGGAGTACTAAAATTTTAACCGGCGTCGTGTGCTCACAAAACACTATTGTAGATTTCTAGTTGGACAGTGTTAGGGTTTGGGTTCAATGGTGGAATCCAGTCGGTGCTGCCCATGCCTTTTGTTTGATTTTTCGTTCTGCTCAGTCTGCAGATGTTCATCGTTTTCTCATGTTGTTGGGGGTGGCCTTGTTAGGGTGCTTGATGTACACGAATTATGCTTGATGTTGGGCGTGTGCTGGGGCATGAGATGGACCAGTGGATCTGGTTGTTGTTTGTTTTGCTCCTGGTGATGGAGGTTCTAATGTGCTGGACTCTGTTGATGTACTTATGTTTTTTGTGGCAATTGGTTTTAGTGGTTGATGTATAGGATGAGGGTTTGACAGAAGCATGACATGCCGAATACATTCGAGGATAGATATTGTGCATTTGTGTTTGATCTGTGGTCCATTACAAGCAATGTTAATTGTGTCAGTGTAGTCAATCGTGGGATGGGGCATATTTCGCGCTTTTTGTCAGTTTAGTCAATCTACGGTCTGCCTGTCTGATTCGGTCGGATTTGGACACCGTTCCGTTGGCGGCAACGGGGTAGGGTGTATTCTACCGACGTTGTTGATAGAACTCTCGTTTGGGCGTTGGCTGGTGTGGTCAATAGAGCTAGGGTTTGGGTTTAACGGTCGATCCAGCCGTCGTGTCCATGCCGATTGCTCCCATAGGCGTATTCTGCAGGGACTCAACATTTTCTCTGGAAACTGCTGCTGTGGTGTTTTCTATTTTGAACCATGAGTTAGTTCATTTTGTATCTATATTTCTAGGAGCCAACTAATTGTGCAAATGTTTTTCTCTACATTGTTTTGCTTATTGGGGAATAACCTTGCAATTGACAGTAAGCTCGCTCATGTGTATCTAATACTACAATAACCTGATAACTGCAAGCAAATAAAATGGTATCTAAAATTTACTGATAATTTTTAGGAGTAAAGAGCATGTAAACCGCCAGGTAGGGAAAATTGATAGCTAATTGTAAAAACACGGTAACTAGGAGTATTGTACGGTGAGCCTCTTTTTTTACTGTTTCACGCTTTAACTTTTTTCTTGATATCATATGGGGTTTTCTCAATAACTTTTGGTAATTGATTGCTATTAACTTGGTGGGTTTGTGCTGTTAACTTGATATCTGTGTGCAACAAACTTGGTAGCTGAATTATTTTACAGTTTTTTTGTGCAATTGTTTTGATAATTGCCTGATGCCCTGCTCTTGTGCACACCATACCTGCTCTTATTATGTCTCCGGTTACTTCAGCCAGGCTTCCTGTAATTGTATTGTATGCCGAAACCTTTACTTCTGTCATACATCTTCTAGTTGTTTTCTGCCTCCAACAGTGTCTAATCTCATTTGTTTGGCAGGGGATTGCAGTGTGGAAGCAAATAGCCTCAGTTGCGCCATCATTCCCGCTGTCCCCTTCAGCCCTACGTGTTTGAGCACTTAGATTCAGCCAGGGTTATTTCCATCCCCACAGTAGCATGTGTTGTGGCAACCGAACCTTGTTCATTATTTTCAGCAGATGCATTCCCTACAGTTCATGTCACGGAAAAAGAATTTTTTGGTAATTGTCCAAAATATCCTGTAAGAAAACAACTTGGTAACTAGAATGAATTAAAGACATAGATATATCAAGTTAGCTACCATGAATTAACCAGGTAGCTAGCTTTAGTTAACCTTATAGCTAGCATGAATTTACATTTTTTGCCTGATTTTAACATGATAGCTAGCATGATTTAACTTGGTAGCTATCTTGAATTAACTGGAAATCAAGGTTTGACGTTCACTCGCGAATTAACTTGGTATGTTCCTTGAAATAATCTGGTGGTTAGCATCATTTTAACTCGGTATTTTTATAGATGGACTTCTGATGGATGGTGCCAGTGTAAATTTATTGTCTATGTATGCAATGTTGCAAATGAATAGACTGATATAGCACGAGCTGAAGCGATGAACTTGTGCAAATTTATTGTTGATCAGCTGCACAGTAACTTTTCTACTATGAAATATGGAAGGGGAAGTCTCATATTTTGCATGGTGAGCCTTTCCCACCCATGTCCTTTTTGCTTTTTTCTTGTTCTGTTCATGTGCATTTTGTTTCGATATCATAGTTACTAATACATGCTGGTAGATGTGTTTTTTAGTCTGGTAGCTGTGTGTGGAATATATTGTAGCTTTGTACTCAAATCATGGTAGTTGCGGTATCTTCCTCAGTGTTTGTTTTTGCGTATTTCTAAATCCTAGTAGCCGCGTATTAATATCGTGATAGCTGTGTATTTGTACTATGGTATTTGTGTATGGAAAATATGGTAGCTGTAATTCATTTTATTTTTTCTACTAATAGTTCCGATACATCACCATAGCTGATGCACTGCCCTTTTCTATGTGTCCTCCTTTTCTTTGGCCAGATGCCCTACCCTTGTGCACACCATAACTGCTCTTATGAATTCCCCCTGGTTTCAGATGGCTTCTTGTAGTTATACGTACGTCGAAACCTTTCCTCCTGGCATATCTTCTATAGTGCTTCTCTGCCTCCAATAGCGTGTCAAACCTCGTATATGTGGGGGGTGGTTGCGGTGTGGACATAGCTTATGTTGCGACATCATTCATATTGTTTCCTTCAGCTCTGGGTGTCTGTGCACTTGATTCAACGTGGGTAATCTCCATGTACACAACAGTAGCTTCTGCCGGCACCACCAAATCTTGTCCATCATCTTCAGCGGTTGCATTTCTGTAGTTCATGCCATGGAAAAAGAGTTTTTAAGTAGTTGTTCCAGTAATATGTGGTAACGGCTAGCAAACTACTTGGTGAGCAGTTTAATGTATTATTATGGTAACTGGAAAAAGTTTTAACCTGAACCTGCTTTGTTGCATCTAGATCGAATCTGACCTGATAGCTATAATGAATGAACATGGCATCTGCATTCAGCTATCCTGATATCTATCATGAATTAAACTGGTTGCTAGTTTTTTTTTTGTAAAATCCACTAGCAGTACAGTAAGTTAACCTGATAGGTAGCGTGATTATAACCTGTGAGATAGGCTATTTAAATTAACCAGTAAAGATTTAACCTGACAGCTAGCATCTATTAAGATGAGTTTGGATGATTAGTAACATTTATGAGATAGCAGTAGAACTGTAGAAGACATTTGACATGTCCGAAGTGATATTTTGAACAATCAGAAGTTGTTAAATGTGCATTCAGGTTTAACCTGGTAGCTATTCCTAATTAATCTGGCAGCTACTTCTAATTAACTTGGTAATTGTTTTGAATAATCTGGTAGCTAGTTCTAAACATCATGTGGTAGATGTTTCTCATGATCCAGACAATTCATTTGGAGAAAATCTGATAGCTTGTTCTGAACAACATGGTAGTTGTTTCTCATGTACGTAGTAGCTGTTGCTAATGAACCCTTGTATCTAAACAAGGTTCTAGTTTTATCCAAAACGTGATAATAATATTATAATTCATGGTAATAACCTGGTATTGTCCTTAATTTATTGGTAGAATTGTGTACTTTATCTTTCTCCCCTTATGCCTGCATTGTTGTTGTTGATTTTGATAAATTTGTTGTCGATGCAGATTTGTCGATGTGAATAAAAGTGGAATCATGTTAAGAATCACCCTTGAAACTAGCAGTTTATGAACACTCTGCATGAGAATAAGTTGAAGAAAATAAACTCAAATTTGTGACAATTTTGAAGAGTTTCATGATCTTCTTGACAAAGGGCATCAAAATTCACTTGGAGCATGAACAAGTGATGGTGGTGGCGATTAGTGCGCTGGGGTTGCTGATGGTCATAGGGCTAAAGGAGGACTACAATTACAAGCTTGACGATCGCCTGATTCAAATCTGATGTGTAGTGGTGTTGCATACATCCAGTAATGTGTAATTTGTAACCCGGTTCTGCTTTAATCTTATTCCTTTATAATGGTTTTTTAGTAATTTGTAACCCGGTTCTGCTTTAATCTTATTCCTTTATAATGGTTTTTTAGGTTTATTCCTCGTTGTATATGTGGTGGTGTGAGTTGGATTATTTTGCATGCATAAAACAGTTTTATCTGATGGTAGAAATAAGCCCGCTAGAAAAAAGAGAGTAAAAAACGGTTCTAAGAGGAGGCCCAAAGTGAACGGAAAAAGTGAAAAAAGGTTCTAACAGGAGGCCCATATGAACGGCCGAGCCAAGTAACTCAACGAGCGCGCAGATACGCGTAGCCAGCTAAGCGCCGCTGCGTACGACCAGCCAGCGGCGCCGCTGCGTAGTCCAGCCCAAAAAAAATGCCCAGCAGCCGCGTGATTTCCTCTCAGGCCTCAGCCCCTCGCGCCATGGTGCGCTCACCTACCCCTTCCTCACGAGAGACGCCGCCGCCACAATCTCCACGTGCCGCCGCTGCGGCAATCTCTGTGTGCTGCCGCGCCGCCGCTCCGGCATTCCCCTCGCCCGACTACCCCACTTGCAATAGACGCCGCCGCTGCAATCCCGCGCCCGACAACCCGCGCGTCCGACGCCGACGATCCCCACAACGACGACGCCGCTGCCAGCTCGGTCACACCGCCGTCGTGTACCGTCCTCGCCCCATCGTCCACTGCCACCTCTTCTCGCAGCCGGGAGCCCGCGTGTTCACTTCGCCGGGATTCTAATTGGATACGACGACGAGGACCTCCACTGCATTGCTGTTTGATCTCATCGTGTGTGAAACTCTGAATGATAAAGATCAACCACATCGGTAAAGGTACAGAAAATATTCCACACCGGAATTTCATAACCAGCAGCTTCAGTTAACATAGATGTATTCATAACCAGCAGCTTCAGTTAACATATATGTATTCATAACCAGCAGCTTCAGTTCGCATGGATGTATTTATTCAGAACAAAAACCTTTCGATAGGAAAACAATAACATGAGATTCTATTATGGACATTGATGTTTTAATCTGTCTATTCTATCTTGAATTGTTCGGGTGATGAACATGGATGTATTTATAAATCTGCAACTCTTTATAATCATTAAAAATTGCTTTTGTCTGAAATCATTTTGTTATGTACTTTTCGTGCACCAAGCACACCACCGAGGTATTGGTTACTTATAATGTTTGACAATGAATAATAATGATAATTGAGTGAATTACAGGATTTGATCAGTCTATGTAAGCGTTTCATCCTTTCCGAATATAGTTGATGGATATGTGCAAAATATGAATATTTCCCTACTTTCTTTGAAGACTGCACGGTATTAGTTTCCTGCCAACATAACATGCATGCTATAAGTTTCTCCTCCGGGTGAAGTGGGCCACAAAACTAAAGATCATCATTACGATTATAGCATTCCAATTTGGAATAGAAAATGGTTATTCGCTCAATGGCTCATCATCCCTAGCAGCATGTGGGATCCGGGCGCGGCACGGTGCTTCAGTATTGGCAAGCGACCTCTCGGGCGCCTACCGCTTTACCCATGGGGCTAAATACCGCCATCACTCTGATCGCGTGGGAGATATAGAAGGAGAGAAATGAATGTGTTTTCAATAATAAATTGATAATGCATCCGCCCTAATGCAGAAGATAAAGGACGAAAGCAAGAACTGGATCCTCGCTGGAGGAAATCAATTGGCCGAAATTACAACTTAAAATGTAGCACATTTTTTCTGTTTGGCCTCGGCCGCCCTATGTTTTCTCCTTCTATATCAATATAAAGGCAAAGCTTGCATATGTCACAATAAAATAAACCTTGTGCTAAACTAGCAAACCCCAAATGGCAAATTTTCAACTAGAAAACCCCAAATGGAACTATTAAAATTTGTAATAAAATAAACCTCGCGCGTCAATTGGAAAACCCCAAATGGAAGGACGACATCTCCAAATGGGGATGCCAAGTCCTTGGTGTTCCGACAAACTCTCAATGGTTTGAATTTTTATTTTAAAAAGCCCTGTTTCATCTGGTCGACGCTAAATGTGACATTTCATATATATGCAATGCTCTGTCTGGTCATTTGGTTTTAATTTAACGCACTCATGGTTAGAGGAAGCATCAATTTTTCCGATACCCACGGTGAATATTCTCAATCATACTCATTCGCGCACACTTTGAACATGAACTTTATATAACAATGTTACATAATGCATATGTAGGATGGTTTTGAGTTGGGAAAATCTGAAGTATCAACACAATGAAGCCATAAAAAATATCCCTATCTTGAAACGAGGATTTATTTATAGCATAAACAGATGGACCTTCATGAAGCAATAAATTGTGGAAAATGTTACTTGGATTTTCTTTTTCACATTTATCGTATCGAAATGTCGTTGAATTGTAATGTTTATGCAAGTAATTAAGATTATTTTGTGCTTTATAGATTTTAAATGATGCTATGTGTGTGGATTGTATGTTGTTCGCAGATCCTTACACGGTTTAGACATGAAATCTGTCTAATAACAGAAAAATTCATTAAACTAAAAATAAAATTTATATTTTGAAGACGTGCGTGCACGTGCACAGCTACTAGTGTGGAGAAGGACGGAATTTTTTGAGGTAGGGTGGACTAAAAAATTTATGGAAAATTAAATTAGTACCAATACATTAACACTATATATGATTCATAATCATTTAATACAGTGGAAATATAAATAGATTTAAATATAAATAAAACCTAAAAACACGACAATGAAAATCTCTATATATTTTTCTGGAATTCTTTCATAATTTTTTCGATACAGACTTTGAATATCCATTGCTCGATTTAGCACATAACCAAATCATCAAGAAGCCATCGCGTACATCTTTTTGCGCAACTCGGTTTTGATGATGTTTGTCGCACACACGTTCGTTTCAACTGTATTCGTCACCATCAGTAGAAGCAATACCAACTCAATAAGACGATAAAACTGCAAGAAACATGATATTTCTTTCAAATATCAAGACAATCTCTAAAATTTTCAATTCTCTGCATAAGAATAATGAATAGCTCAAGATTATTTTGTATAAGCTTATGCTCGTAAATAGAAAAATACTCATGATAAATCTCTATATGATGACTTTACGAGGAAGGTTATCCACACTGAATTTAGAAAACAAGTCTCTAGAGTACAAGAATTCCAAACAACTCCGAAGATAGCTCATTTAAACAATGGTCAAAATCGGTGATAGTAGAGTCTGTAGCAATATAGAATGTTCCCATATTGTAAAATTAAATTAATAGTGAGCTATTTTCCCTTTTTGATTTCATGTATTTTTTATCATTTCATCCATATTTAGAATTGGATGTCATTTTCTGCGCAAATTGAAGCCTTTCAAGAGGGTCTATGAACTATCATTATCCTGATTTAGTAAAAATGTCCTCGCATCATTAAAAAAAGACATTGTCTGAGATAACACAACTAGAATTTATCCAATGAAATATAGAAAGCCAAAATTAAAACCATAAATTGTAATCTATTGCATACTTAGAGTTGGTTTGGGCCACTCCCCCATAAATTTCCCAAAATACACTCAAATCCTCATTAAATACCACACTTTGGACATGCTCAGAGTCGGATTTTGTTAGATTGAGAATTAGTTATTGCAAAAAAAAGATATTTGGTTTCTAACGATACTATATCTAGTCCTTTTTTCACTTTGGCATCGATTTTATCAATGTTTAGTAAAACACAAAACTTTTTCGTACGAAGTCCTTTTTCACATACGATCACTCAAATTGTTTAGAAGAAACATATGCATAAGAATGTTTTTGCCAATAAATCAAGGCATGATGTCTGCTCTACCTTGCCATAAGGGGAGCTTTGTCTGGCCTACATAATGTTATTCCAAAGGGAAATTCTCCGTAGACATTGCACATGCATCTTCTGCTTACAACAGAAAAGAAAACTACATTTTCTATATATGTAGTAAAGTAGATACTACAAGTAATATTTGGCCAAATTAGTAGATTAATCAGCTATACCCACATCATGGTGGCTTGCTCTTCCTTTATTTGATGACACAATGCCGAATCTACTCTCTTTGGTACCCTAGAGATCTTAGAAGCATGTACGAGTGATGTAGAATAGGTGGTGGGCTATGAAGGTTCTAAGATGGGATGCGAAACAACAGTTCCCGTAGGGATGCCGGATGTGGAGTCATGGAGGTCGGTGAGCAGGATTATCCTTGGGAGAGGGAGAGGGACATGATGGTTGTAACATAAAAAGTTAGGACGGGAGAGGGGATCTTGCCATGATGAGTCGTTGAGAAAGGAAATCCCAATGGAAATTCGCACCCAAGTCTAAGCCATTTTTTTAGTACAATACGATTACCATTCATATATATGAAAAGTTGGCAGTACAGGGCACGTACGCATACAAGAGAAGACACTGGAAACCCAGCTGTCCAAACACAAAAGCACAGAGGAACCTGAAAGAAACAGAAATTACAAAGAGGTCCCTGGGATCCTCTGTGCCATCCACCATCAAACGCCACCCACCACCGAGGTCACCGGAGCAACCGCCGGACGAGAGGACGACGAGAGCCACAGATCGAAGCCCGGTGTCGTGGGGTTAACACGGCAGATGTTACCATAGGGTAACTTGTATGTTGGGGCAAGGCGCCTTGGTCCTTCAGGAGATTGTCACGCTCGTTGGGGAAAAAGGGTTTACCCAGGTTCAGCCTCTCCATTGGAGATAAAGACCTACTTCCTGCTTCTATGTTATTGATCTCGAGGTCTCGATAACTCGGCTACGACAACAGAGCCGGGTTACGAGACAGGTTACAAGGGTTTCGCTTGATAGCGGTGATATCGAACTATGGTTGAAACTTAGAGCTTAGAACTTGTCTATCTATGTTCTGGGAGCCCGTTTATATAGACGCCGGGTCTCCCGAACTTACAATGAATACCGAGTTACATACGAACACGGAGTCCTACTCTAGGTTCTTCTAGACCTTCCGTAGCCTTCAAGTCACCCGGTTTCTTCCTTCACTCGGACTCCAGTTCTTCTAGGTCCTTCCTTCCAGGGACGAGTCACGTTAGGCATATTGGCCCAACTATAACCCGGCCCATATCTTGTACACTTCACTCGGCCCAGACCTTGGGTCGTCCGACTGATTATTCCTTGGTCATGAGTATACCGGGTTATTATCCCCCCAACAGTAGTCCCCAAGTTTGACTTGCATAAACTCATATGTTGCTTCACTTGATAATCTTGATCTTGATTTGATTACTCGAGGGTAGCTGCTGATGGGATTATCCGAGTTAAACTCCTGAAAACAATATAAAGATCATTAACACTGAATGGCCGGGTTACATTTCAGACCAGCTCCTTTTGGCGGTTCTCTTATAACCCGGCTTTTCTCTCACACTTAACCCTCTGGTCAATGACCAAGGAACATTCTCTGACACATTCTCTCGTATCTTTGACCCATAATCAAAACAGAATCTTATCTCCTCGTTTCACGCTCCTAGGGTTTCACCCTGGGCTATAAATAGTGGGCCGCAGTAAAAAAGGATTTCACTTTCCCCATTCACCGCGCCCCTCTTCTTCAACCTCTGCCCTTCTCTCTCCCCGAGCTAGGGTTAGGGTTCCTCCAAGCTCACCGCGCCGCCGCCGGCCATCGGAGCCCCGCATTGCCGCATCTAATCGCCGGGAAATCAGGTCCGCACCAGATCTCCACAAGCTCCGGTAAGTTTTTCATTCCTGCATTTGGTTTCCATCTAGATCTTGTCTTGTTCTTCCTTGGGCTGTTCTTGAGCTCGTTGTTTTTCCATTTCTTTTCTTGCTATTTTTTAGATCTTTAGATCTCATGGCACCCAAGGATCCGAGGAAACTCAAGGCCAAGGCCAAGGCCGGTGATGGCGCCACCGCATCGACATCAAAGAAGATCAAAAAGACCACCAAACCCAGATCTGGGATTACGGCCAACTGGGCCAAATCCATGGCTACACAGTCCAAGCTTGAAGAACTGGCTGAAGCCGGTGTTCTTCCTCTTCAGTCGGAGATCGATTGGAGAGGGACTGAAGAAGAGACTCGGCCCTCCCCCCAGGAAGGTGAAGTTATCTGTTTCCTTGAACATGTCACCCGGGGTTTTCGTCCCCCGGGTCATCCTTTCTTTAGGGATCTTCTTCGTCACTACGGCCTCCGGGTCTTCGATCTCGGACCCAATTCCATCTTGAACATTAGTAACTACATAGTTCTTTGTGAATCATACTTATGCACTCCTCCCAGCTTAGCTCTTTTCCTGGAACTATTCTTGTGCAAACCTCAGCGTGAGCACAAGAATGGCCCCCTCTTGGTCTGTGGCGGTGTTTCTATTCAACGCCGCAAAGGCTCTGCTATGCCTTCTCTAGAACTTCATACCCACGTGAAGCATTGGCAAAAATCATACTTTTACTGTAAAGCCAAGGTACCTTCTGGTGAACACCCTTTACCGGGTTATTCGGTCGAGCCCCTCACTCTCAACAGCAACATGAACTCTTTTGCCTCTGACGCTGAGAGAGAAGCTCTCCAGCCTCTCCTCAAGAAAATCTCTGTTCTGGTCAAGCACGGACTTCGTGGAACCGATCTGATCAAGACCTGGATGGGTTGGAGAATTCAACCCAACAGTATCCGCAAGAAACTCCTTTGCGATTACTCGGGTCATCTGACTGACGCCCTCCGTTACTCGGAAAGGTCCTATCCCACCACTGCACTGAACAAGGCTATCAAGGCCTTCCTCGCTGAAAAGGTTGAGACAATCAAGGACAATGGCCTTCTGCCATTCAGTAAGAATAACCCGGCACCACCAGTAAGTACCGACTGATAAAAAATCTCAAAAACATATTCTTTCTTAATTGTAAACTTGATTATTTTGCTTCTACTTTTTCACTAGGAATCTGATGACTGGTGGCAAGTTGAGACTCCCCCTGCCACTCCTGAGGCAGATGATGATGAAGATGATGATGACGAGGCTCAGTCCTCGAGTGAAGAAGAAGAAGAAGGAAAAGAAAAGGAAGAAGAAGAAGGTGAACTTGACTCCCTTGGCCACTTCTTCATAAGCTTAATTGAGAACGAAACTCAACCCAATTTATCCACTGATGCCCACTTCATAATACCAGAACCGGCTGAAAAGGCAGCCACTCCTTCACCCGGCCATAGCTCTGAAGCCACTGAATCTGCTGCTACCGGGAAAAGGAAGGCTCGCACTATCTGTGCCAAGGTGCCATATTCTCGCATATCCTCAGAACCATATTCTTATCTTGCTATGCAAAAACTCAACCAAACTCTTCTTCAAAAATCTTCGCAGAGTTCTGCTGAACCCTCTACCAAGAGGAGAGCTACTCGGACCTCCCCTGGTGAGGATCCTCTTAACCCGGGAATCCCAAATATTCCATCTCCACGCCGTCCTGGTACTTCCTTTTCCAACTTTCAACCACAAAAACATCCCTCTGATAGTTATCCTTTAGCTGGTCAAATCCGAGTTTCTAAATCATACTCTCTTACAGCTTCTTCAGGCTCCAGCAATGACCTCCCCCGTGACTTTCAAGTCAATACCGGGTAATACATATATCCTTCTGTTACTTGTATTTACTTTCATCAATTTTGTTTTCTTTTGCTCTTTCTTATATTATCTTCGTTCTTTGCAATTTCAGGGCGAAAGCAACTCTTAGTGGCGATCCAAGCCCTCCCATTGCTGAAGAGGATAACTTGGAGAATACTCCTGAAAAACATGCTGAGCCGACTGATAAGGGGCAGACAACTGACTAGAGGAATGTTTCTCCTTCTCCTGCTGAAAAACCGACTGATCCTGAAGTCGTGATCACAGGAACCTGCTTTACCGAGAAGATCTCTCCCCTCAAAACTGCAACCAAGTTTGTTGCCCCTGAAGAAAAGTAGAAGCCGACTGATAAAGGCGAAGGCTCCACAGTGCCACAATATGGCCATACAAACTTTAAAAGTCTGTTGACTGAGTACAACACATTAAAACTTACTGAGGGCAAACTTGTGGATTCTCTTGTCCAAGAACATCAGGTACACATCTTTTCCTCTTCCCGAGTTGCTGCGTTATCTGGTGTGATTGGGGTGGTAATGATGCATGTAAAATGCATACATGAACTTTGCACTTTAATTGCTTATATTCCAATCATATTTGCATCATATAAGGGTTATATCAATGTTTTATCATGATTTTGGGAATACTTCATAGTTTTCCCATTTATTTGGAATTAACCCTGCACAGGCAGAAAACCCTAGTTTTGTATTTTAATGTTTCAGGGACCCAAACGTCAACGAAATCACCTGGAAATTTACGGGCGTCAATATTTGGAAGGAAGAAGGACTACGGAAAAAGGAAGCAAGCAAACGGAGGCCCGAGGGCCAAACGATGGCCCACGCGGCCAGTACAGGCCGCGTGGGACCCACCCGTTTGGGCCTCGTGGCTCCGTTGCCGTCGATCTTCGCTCCACCGACCTTCGTCTTGACCTAAAAACGCCTATAAAAAAGGTCCCCCGACGTTCTCTGGAAGGAGCGCCGCACAAACACAGAAACACCGAAACGGAGATCAGGAGCTGCAGATTGGAGGGGGAAAACTCCGGCGGGGCGCTGCCGGCGTGGTCTCCATCTTCTCCATCGACTTCTCCACCGTCTCCATGATGAAGAGGGAGTAGTCCACCTCTGGACTATGGGTTTGTGGAAGTAACTTATGTATCTCTCCTCTCTTGAGCTTCACTAATTAGCACCGTATGAGCTGCTGAACATGATTACGGTCACCGTTGTAATACCTTTGTGGTGGATCTTTATGAGTTAATATATGTTTGAGATTGCAATGTTTGTTTCAGTTATGAGTATAGATGCATATTATGTACCCCGTTCTTGTCTACTTGTTTTGATCAAGCATGTTTATGAGAGCGTGTGTGGGGGAACGTGTGCATTAGTTGGAGTAACGGGGGGTGGCTAGTGCAGTGAACGTGAGAGAAAGTTCTGCGATCCACTTTGGTATCTTTACCTTACTTTGTTACCTCACTAGGGATAAACTAAAATACCATGCTACCGGGGATGTGGGCGTGACCATTGCCACTACTCCATGACTAGATCTAGCATGTTCTTATTTTCACTTCATGTCATGATACTTAATGCTATACTCTGAGTTATCTTAATTACTGAGGTGTTATGATTTAGTTCGCATCTTGGTGGAGTATAAGAGAGGTTAATAACCAAAAGATCTCTATGTTAGGACGTGATGCCCATATATCTAAGTAACTTGTTATCAAACCCTGTGTTGCAATCTCATATGTTAACTGTGTGTTCCATTGTCTACCACTTTATAAAGAGAGAGTGCATTTGTGAAACCATGAACCCCAGTCCATTTTTAATCATAAGAAACACCTTTCCAACACCATATACCACTTTTCTATTTTCAGCCATCATTAAATCCGAAAATACAAAAATACTTTTCATCTTGCATACATCATTCAAAAACCCAAAAATATCATTTATCATTGCATCCACCATCATTGCATATTTATTTCTTGTTTGCATTGCATAACTATCCTGATATCATTCTTACACCTTGTGCTTGACAACCACAGGTGAGGTTGAGGACCAAAACATCTAACCTTGTTTTGTAGGTAACCAAAAGAAGGATAAGAAGATAAATCTACCACTTCAGATTCCCCGAGAGTTCGATATTAAACCCTCGAGTCACCCCTCGTGGGGAAAACTGTCTTCCACTTACTATACACTCTGCACTTGGAGTCTCAACCTAATCCCGTTTATTTGTGCAGGCATCAAGACTTGCTCTTCGGGATCAAGACGTTTTCTGGCGCCGTTGCCGGGGAATCGTAGCTGAGAGATTTATCCAAGGGTGTGCATCATCGCATTCATCTCACAACAAAGTCAACGTCACCAACTTGTGCTAACACCTAAGCTTGGGGAGGTTGCACCTACGTGAGCACCATCTTATCCATCTTTACTTACAAAGCAATTTATTTGTTTTGTTAGTGTCATTGCATATCATATCATATTTATTTCAGTTTTGCATAAAAAATTAAAAATACCAAAAAAACTTGCTAAAATGGGAGAAAGAACTAAGCTGTGTGACTACACAAACACTCCTAATGATCAATTTATCACGAGAGCTATTGCCACACCTAAGATAAATGCTGAGAGTTATGAAGTAAGTCCTAGTTTGTTGAACTTGATAACTAGGGAACAATTTGGTGGTAGTGCTATGGAGGATGCCTCTATGCATCTTCATGACTTTGTTGAAATATGTGACATGCAAAAGTTTAAAAATGTGGAAAGTGATATCCTAAAACTGAAGTTATTTCCTTTTTCACTTAGAGGAAAAGCTAAAGAGTGGTTGCATTCCTTGCCATCTGGTAGTATTAATTCTTGGGATGATCTAAAAGAAGCTTTCATTAAGAAATATTATCCCCCTGTTAAAATTTTGCAAAATAGAAACAACATCCTTTCTTTTAGGCAAAATGAAAATGAACATGTTGCTATGGCTTGGGATAGGATAAAACTTATGCTTAGAACTTGTCCCTCACATGGAGTTAATGAATGGACCATATTACACTCTTTCTACAATGGTTTAAACTACATGTCTAGAAACATACTTGATTCTGCTGCTGGAGGTGCTTTTATGAGTAAGACTATAGTAGAAGCTAAAAATATATTGGAAAGCATTTTACAAAACTATAGTCAATGGCATACTGATAGGGCACCTAATCCTTCTAAGAAAGTGAACTCTATTGAAGAAACTAATGATTTGTCATCTAAAATGGATACTATTCTTGCTTTGCTTAATAAACCTAGTGTTGAAAATGTTCCTTTGCAAGAACTAGTTGGAAACAATTCTGAAAATATTGATGTCAACTTCATTAGGAACTATGGTAATAATGGGTATGGTAACAACAATTATAACTCTTATAATAAACCCCCATATGTGCCAAATAAATATGCTTCTAGTGGTAATGTTTCTAGTGACTTGGAAAACACCATTAGATCTTTTATATCTACCCAAAAAGAGCTTAATAAGGAATTTATCTCTAAGTTTGAAAAACAAGATGCTTTGTTTGAAAGGGTAGATCAGCTTACTAAGGAAGTCTCATCATTAAAGAGCATCATTACAGCCCAAAAACATGAGGAAACAATAAAATATTGCCAAGAGGTTATCAATAAGTCTTGGGAACACATTCATGAGCAAGAGAGAGTTGCTAAAGAATCTATTGGGGTAATGAAAGAGGTTGAAGTTGAGGAAGTTAAAATGCTTAATGAAGTCAAGGATCCTTTGCTTGACTTAGAAAATTGTAGCTTGCATGAATTAATATCTATCTTACAAAAATTTGCAAGTGATCCTTCCATCAACACTAACCAAGCAGGTTTTGGTTCTTATATTGCTAATCATGTCTTGAAAGAAAAGATTGCTAGGTACAACCAAGAGGCTATGATACCACCTAAGCTTGGGGATATGTGGATACCTAAGGTACTAGTAACTATTGGAAAAGAGACACACCATGCCATACTTGATCTAGGATCTAGTGTCTCTGTTTTATCTAAAGAACTATATGAAGTGCTTGAATTGAAAAATCTTGAAAAATGCTCTATTGAACTAGCACTTGCTGATGACTCTATTAAACATGCTTTGGGAAAAGTAAGTGATGTTATGGTAGAGTTACATATGACTTTTGTGCCTGTGGATTTTCTAATCATGGATATGGGGAATAAAACCTCTAGTCCTATTATTCTTGGAAGACCTTTTCTTCGTACCACAGGTGCTATCATTGATTCAAAGGAAGGGAATGTAAAGTTTCAGTTTCCACACAAGAAGTGCATGGAACACTTTCCAAGGAAGAGGGAACCACCAAAGTTCAAGCTCCCTCATGAGCTTCGTCACAATAAAACAACAAGTAAGAAGCCTAGCTATATGGCTATAAAGAAAGCGCTTTGCGGGAGGCAACCCGGTTATTTTTTGTGTGATTTTTCTTTGTGTCCTCTTGCTGTAACAAGAGATTTTGTGTCTAGTTAGGTTCTGGAGTTTTTAATAAAGTGCCAAGTTTTACCCTTTTTGGTTTGAAAAAGTTGCTTATAGCGTTCGGAGATTTTATTCCTGCACGAATCAGTGCACGGTATGATTTTTAATTCTTATTCTGTAACTCCGAATGAGCTCATATTTGAACTGTAGTTGCAACTTTTCATCCTCTGTATGCATGAATTTTTTCGGAATTTTTCGAGAAAGTTTGGTAGGGTAGAAAAATACGTTTTGCTGCTGCTGTTTTTCTGGACAGATTCTGTCCCATTTTGTTTGATGCATGCTTTGAGCTTTTAAGTTGAATCTTTTTGATCCAATTGAGTTTATGAGTAGGCATACAACATTATACACTTTCTGGACATTCATATGAATTTTTGTTCAAGGATTATATGCAGCAAGGAACCTATTTGTTTATCACTATTAATGCACCCCACAGAAAAGAGATGGGAGAAACGGTGTTTTGAAGTTTTTTCACAGGGATTGGAGGAGATGCACCAAGAGCTATCCAAGGATGGTGAAGACCATAAGCTTGGGGATGTGAAGACAACCCCGCTGGACCTACACACTCTCGGTTTGCACACGTCCAACTTCTGTTTTTCGATCGAAACACTTTATCGCATAAACTTGGAGCGTCGTTTTTGTTTTTGTTTGAGTCTTGAGAGACCACCACACTATCAATTATATATGAGAGAGCTACTGGAAATATGGGTTGAAATATGTTGGATGCTTTTATAAGATTGGGAAAAGGGATGTTTGACTTGATTTTTAATGATACATATAGTTGCATGATTCATGAGCTTGTTTATGAGTAATAGTTTGCAAATTCTTTTTGTAGAGCTATCACTTATTCATGTTTTGGTGCTGATTGTTATTTACTTGGTTTAACATGGATTAGTTAGTTCTATGGACACTCATGCATGCATCTAGATGGTCAACTTTCTCCCTTTTGCTAGCCCAAAAACTCCAACAAGCAAAAACTTGTTTCCAACACCTTCAACCAAAGTTATTCCAGTGAGTCCACCATATCTACCTATTGGCTTTATGCTATTCCGAGTATGTTTAACATGTTGTTTGTGTTATCTTACCTCTGAATGAAAATGTTTATGTTATTGATTGCAATGGAAAAAATTGGTTATATAGCTCTCACGAACTTGATGCACAATGTTCTTTTATTTGCATAATAAAACATGACCCATTGTGATTAAGATTATGATGTAGTGGCTTGATAATGTTGGGTTGGAGTTAGCCCATATGTGCTGTCACATGCAAGCTTTCAACATGCTCTTCATCTCATTTAGTTGATATCATGTACTTTTGTTATGGATGCTATCATGTGAAATGAGTGGAAATGAAGTAGTTTAAATGAGTTTGTATAAATGGTTAGAGAGACGCCTGGGCCGCTAATCTAAGCCATGCATCATTCATGGTGGAAATTTACTTACATACTATGGTGAACCTTCTGTGATACACCTTGCAATAAAAAACTATTCCAAATGGTAAATAAAAAGGGTGTTGAGATTGTTCATTTTGTTTGTTTGTCTTGTCATTTTGATATGGGCTTGTTCCATATCTGGGACAAGAGGTACCCCAGTTGACGCTCTTGATGATACTATTATTACTTACAATGATATTAATTGAACTTGCTTTGTTTCCTAAGTTGAGTAACATGGTGTAGTACTTGTATTCAAGGGGCATGAGACATCAACCTTTACTTTATCAAGCACACTACTCATATTTGCTTTCACTTTAACCTTAATCATTCAAGATGCTATGATAGGGGCAATGAGAGCTTGACACCAATGAATACCTTATTGCAATCATTAACTTAAGTAGAAGAGTTTGGAAGTTGGATGAAACTTATGCATGCTTTACCTCTACTCACATATACATCTTTCCAAAGTGTACACCTATCATATTCAGATTTTCATCTACACTCTATGACCATTGTAGGATGTTCTACTTATCATTATGCATACATGTGTTCCATATTACTTGCTACTATGTTACACTTTGTGAACTATCAATGAACATCCTTGTCTTGAATACTTGATATCACTTCATAAACTATTTGCATATTGCTACTCCTTTGAAGAATGAATCATTTGACTATATGTAGCAATAGTAATCATCTTTGATATCCATTGTTAAGTATTAAATTGCAAAGTCCATGTTAGTTTTATCATCTTCATACTCGAGGACGAGCATGGATTAAGCTTGGGGATGTTGATGCATGTAAAATGCATACATGAACTTTGCACTTTAATTGCTTATATTCCAATCATATTTGCATCATATAAGGGTTATATCAATGTTTTATCATGATTTTGGGAATACTTCATATTTTCCATTTATTTGGAATTAACCCTGCACAGGCAGAAAACCCTAGTTTTTATTTTAATGTTTCAGGGACCCAAACGTCAACGAAATCACCTGGAAATTTACGGGCGTCAATATTTGGAAGGAAGAAGGACTACGGAAAAAGGAAGCAAGCAAACGGAGGCCCGAGGGCCAAACGGTGGCCCACGCGGCCAGTACTGGCCGCGTGGGACCCACCCGTTTGGGCCTCGTGGCTCCGTTGCCGTCGATCTTCGCTCCACCGACTTCGTCTTGACCTAAAAACGCCTATAAAAAAGGTCCCCCGACGTTCTCTGGAAGGAGCGCCGCACAAACACAGAAACACCGAAACGGAGATCAGGAGCTGCAGATTGGAGGGGGAAAACTCCGGCGGGGCGCTGCCGGCGTGGTCTCCATCTTCTCCATCGACTTCTCCACCGTCTCCATGATGAAGAGGGAGTAGTCCACCTCTGGACTATGGGTTTGTGGAAGTAACTTATGTATCTCTCCTCTCTTGAGCTTCACTAATTAGCACCGTATGAGCTGCTGAACATGATTACGGTCACCGTTGTAATACCTTTGTGGTGGATCTTTATGAGTTAATATATGTTTGAGATTGCAATGTTTGTTTCAGTTATGAGTATAGATGCATATTATGTACCCCGTTCTTGTCTACTTGTTTTGATCAAGCATGTTTATGAGAGCGTGTGTGGGGGAACGTGTGCATTAGTTGGAGTAACGGGGGGTGGCTAGTGCAGTGAACGTGAGAGAAAGTTCTGCGATCCACTTTGGTATCTTTACCTTACTTTGTTACCTCACTAGGGATAAACTAAAATACCATGCTACCGGGGATGTGGGCGTGACCATTGCCACTACTCCATGACTAGATCTAGCATGTTCTTATTTTCACTTCATGTCATGATACTTAATGCTATACTCTGAGTTATCTTAATTACTGAGGTGTTATGATTTAGTTCGCATCTTGGTGGAGTATAAGAGAGGTTAATAACCAAAAGATCTCTATGTTAGGACGTGATGCCCATATATCTAAGTAACTTGTTATCAAACCCTGTGTTGCAATCTCATATGTTAACTGTGTGTTCCATTGTCTACCACTTTATAAAGAGAGAGTGCATTTGTGAAACCATGAACCCCAGTCCATTTTTAATCATAAGAAACACCTTTCCAACACCATATACCACTTTTCTATTTTCAGCCATCATTAAATCCGAAAATACAAAAATACTTTTCATCTTGCATACATCATTCAAAAACCCAAAAATATCATTTATCATTGCATCCACCATCATTGCATATTTATTTCTTGTTTGCATTGCATAACTATCCTGATATCATTCTTACACCTTGTGCTTGACAACCACAGGTGAGGTTGAGGACCAAAACATCTAACCTTGTTTTGTAGGTAACCAAAAGAAGGATAAGAAGATAAATCTACCACTTCAGATTCCCCGAGAGTTCGATATTAAACCCTCGAGTCACCCCTCGTGGGGAAAACTGTCTTCCACTTACTATACACTCTGCACTTGGAGTCTCAACCTAATCCCGTTTATTTGTGCAGGCATCAAGACTTGCTCATCGGGTATCAGGTAACTATTGCTGCGTCAAAGTCCAAGGGCCTAAAAACTGGTGGGATTTCCATCACAACCGGCTGTCCCGAGCCTTCACCCGGTTGAAAGGTCGTGAGACGCTGAATTCTTTCTCTGTTTTCTCTGGCCGCACGCGTGGCGTCGTCCTCGCTCACTGAAGTTTCTGTCCCATCATTGTGGTTCCTCAGGGTGTACACCACAGCATGCTTCATGGTCCTTGGTTCCGACTCATAATCTTCCTCATCAGCCACGTACCCAAATCTCTCGTCAAACAACGGTAAGATCGATTCAGTATCTGTATCCAAATCTTCCTCACGTCGGTACTCCGGCTCGCAAGCCTGGATGTCCGACTGATGTTCGAAACCTCCTGTTCTGACTGACTCTTCTCCATCAGATTGGACGATGGTGGCTGCCCCTGAAACGGAGTCGCACATAACCTCGTCATCAATTTGCTGAATTGCATTAACCATACCTACGAAGACGTGGATCCGACCGAACGGATCACCCGGCCGGTATCCAGCAGATCTGCTTCTTCTTTCCCAGCCGGAATCGTCGACGATGCGGTTTCCGCGCTGATCCATCCTGACTTTGCCGATCGCGAGGTTCTCCATCCCTCGCAGAGGTTCTCCCTTGATGAGGACAGCTTTGGTCGCAGGCCCCACGGTGGGCGCCAACTGTCGTGGGGTTAACACGGCAGTTGTTACCATAGGGTAACTTGTATGTTGGGGCAAGGCGCCTTGGTCCTTTAGGAGATTGTCACGCTCGTTGGGGAAAAAGGGTTTACCCAGGTTCAGCCTCTCCATTGGAGATAAAGACCTACTTCCTGCTTCTATGTTATTGATCTCGAGGTCTCGATAACTCGACTACGACAACAGAGCCGGGTTACGAGACAGGTTACAAGGGTTTCGCTTGATAGCGGTGATATCGAACTAGGGTTGAAACTTAGAGCTTAGAACTTGTCTATCTATGTTCTGGTAGCCCGTTTATATAGACGCCGGGTCTCCCGAACTTACAATGAATAACGAGTTACATACGAACACGGAGTCCTACTCTAGGTTCTTCTAGACCTTCCGTAGCCTCCAAGTCACCCGGTTTCTTCCTTCACTCGGACTCCAGTTCTTCTAGGTCCTTCCTTCCAGGGACGAGTCACGTTAGGCCTATTGGCCCAACTATAACCCGGCCCATATCTTGTACACTTCACTCGGCCCAGACCTTGGGCCATCTGACTGATTATTCCTTGGTCATGAGTATACCGGGTTATTATCCCCCCAACACCCGGCGAGGCCTCCTTGCTGACTAGCAGCTTTGTGGACCAGAAGAGAAAGCTCGCCCAAGGCGAAGCCTGCAACTTTGTGGCACGCAGGCCGGGCCAAGCCCCGGAGCCATCGCCGGACTGAAGATCCACCACTTCCAGCCGACACCGTCGGGGAAGGGAGACAGATCCTCCCACCATCTTCACAGAACCGGTGCAGAAACAGACGAGCAGCAGTGTCCACCGGCGCCGCCACCAAGAACGGTGCCAGCCGAACATGCTCCTGAGCAAACTCGGAATCTCCACTTCGGCGCCAGAGCAAGCACCGCCGCGGTGGCGGAGACCGAGGACCAAAATCCGCATCGAGGACAGCGCCGCCACCACGCAATCCTCGCCCGAAGACCAGCTACCAGATCTACCGGCGACCGCCGCCACGCAGGTCGCCAAGAACGAATCCGAAGCAGATTTATTCACCGCCGCCTCCACCACCTCCATAGACGAAGTCGAGGACGGCGAGAAACCCTAACAACCTAGCCTACTAGACTAGCTGTACACGGAGTCCGGCCGCGAATCGACGCCCCCTCCCCCCTCCGACGGCACAGGGCCGACGAGAAGGAGGAGGATGGCGGATTCACCGGCGGAAAAGTGTTTCGCCCTTCCGGTCGCCTCCGATCTACTGTAGTCATGTGTTCCTCGGTTTGTCCCCCCTGGAAAAAGTCTAAGCCATTAAGAGTAGGCTGGGAGAGTATGTTTCACACGCTCGAGGCTATAGGAGAGGGCATGCCCGCTTCGCAGAGCATGTTCACACACACAAGGCTCCTACATAAGGCTCTTATTTAGTTGCATTTGTATGCATCTTCAAATGTTTCATAATTAAGAAATTATAAAACATATCTTGGAAATATGAAGCAAATTTTGAATTATGTGGAAGACAAGTGAAGGAAATCAATAATTGAGTATAGTGGAGATCAGATTACATGTGTAATGTCTTTGTGTCTCATGAGGTGGAATTAGTTTTCAAGTGGTAACTGAAGCATCTCTCAGACAACGAGATGCTTATGGCAAGTTCATCAAATTTCAAACCCATAGATCTCTAGTTTTCAGTGGATCTGTATAAATATGTGTCTTTGGTGGCACAACTCTTCCACGTGCTCTATATGAGTGTGTACTTACCGTTAGAGCTAAAAACAGAACAAAAACATACAGAAACATGTTATACATTTTTTTGCACTTGTGTTGCCAGAATAAAAAACGAACACGGAAACGAAAATCACCTGTGGATGAACATGGTATGGATAACAGACATTTGTCGGGACAATAGCGTATGCTGCGTATAATAACTTCATCCATACACCAAAAGACACACGTAAAAGTAGCACACAACAAGATACGGAAATAACTCACAACTTCCATTTTTATTAGTTTTAGTATTTATAGGGCTAAAAAAAATGGGCATCTGCACTCTCCCGCATCAACATTGGCCGTTGTAGTGGCAACCTACGCGGGCAGCGAACCGTCGGCGGCGGTCGTACTCGTACCGGCTGAGCGTCACGGACAGTAGCACGAGCACGAGCACGGGCATGAGGACAGCTAGAGGTTTTAGGAGAAGCTGAACTCTCGCCGGCCCCATGCATATCCAAGGAAATATCTACACGAAATGATATCGTCTCTACTTTATTCATTTCTTGGTCATATCAATTTCGTTTTGCGTCTAGTTTGGGATCATCTCAGATCCCATCCATCCATCCATGATTGCCACCAGAAGTCCAGAATCCTACTACCTTTTCTGGACAGGCACTGCAGTGTTTCGTGTGCTCATTGAAACCGACAACGTTCCTCTGCAAAAATCTGAGTGTGCAATCGGTTGCCAGTTAGCAAGCTAAGCTGGCTTAATCGTCAAGCATGACCGAGTAATCATAATGTCGTGATAGTGATAATGCGCTAAACCATGCCAGGTATGTTAGGTCAGGCCCTCGCATCACATGCCACCAACTCCTTTTCCTCTGACTCCAGGTTGAACCAGCAATTATAGTACAGTACCATGCCATGCAGTCCCTGGCTGTCTATCTGTTACATCCAGCCTAAAGAACTAAATTAGCACATCTGATGTGACACAAGTAACGGAAAATGAACCTCAACGAAGAAGAAATGAGAGGTTTAGCTATGCTCAATTTCACCCCAAGGAGTATATATAGCGCCTTTATCATAAGGGACATATCCTTTACATAAACATGATCCAGAGAAACCAACCAAAAAATCCCTATGCCTAACATATTAATCCAATAATGTACAGATGCTATCATGATATAGACGCCTTCCATGGTTCCACGTCTGACCCAACTCATGGAGCAGCAAACGAGCATGTTTCTAGGTTTGTGTCCTCGAGCTTCTTGATCAGGCCGAAAGATCTCGAAGAGATACCATTTTCCGGATAGCTAGGTTTCTTGATTTCTCCACTTGATATTGTCTGCTTTCGATTGACCTTTTGGTGTATCTCTTGGTGTGTCGTTCCCGCTACTATCACCCGTTCGCCTGAAGGTGTTTCTGCCAATTTTGCTTGACCTGGAGCTCTGCCACCTCGGCGTTCCTGGCAATAGAAGGTATCGCTATAAATAAATGCAAAACTTACACGGTACACACTCTTCTTAAATAGAATTTCAACTAATTATGCGGGGAATCTTTTTTCAGACCTTAAAGGGAAAATGGATTCCTTTACATGTGATTTACATAACGATACTAACACATCTCGAAGATTTAAACTGGAAAGAATGATGATGAAACCATATTTTATGTAACCAATAAAAGAAGTATCAACCTCTTGCAATGATCAAAAGGGAGCCTTCAATAATTAGCAAAAGAGAAAAGCTATGATCAAATATCTAAAAGTAAACAATATGTGATGCTAATGGTGTTCATCTTGATGTCCTTCTTGCTTTGGCAACAGGAAAAATACTCAGGGGAAACAAATAAATTGCAAAATTTTGCTTGGGATAATTATTATCAAATGACAGATACTTGAAAATAAAGATAAACATCGTCAGGCTATGTTGACTTACATCTCTGTAGGGGAAATCATCAACTTCAAGCATGTGAATCACATGGCCAATCTTTGGCCTCTTGCGAGCTTCAGGGTCGACACATCGCAGAGCCACTAGCAAAGCCTTCTTCAATGCCCTAGAAGTAGGCTTCTCAGTCATCTTGGGATCCAAAACCCCCTCTGAATTTCGGCTGCTGACCATAGTCTTCAGCCATTCGACAAGATTAACCTGAAAACATTAATCCGCAGGATTTATATATGCATTTGACGAGTGCTTTGCTCCACACTGGTTATAAGGAGGCATAGTCATTACTAACCTCTCCAGGTGGCCTGTTGTAATCTACCGGTACCCTACCAGATATTATTTCCATAATAAGAATCCCAAAACTATATACATCACTAGTTTCATTCAACATGCCAGTACCTGCATACTCTGGAGCAACATACCTGCAAATAACGAGACATACATAAGAAACTACACTCATGTGTATCATATGTGATTGTGATATTATAAGTAGCGCGCTAACCCAAATGTCCCCATGACCCTAGTCGTGACGTAACTCCTCTCTGAACCCAAAAGCTTTGCTAGCCCAAAATCAGAAAGCTTAGCGTTCCAATGCTTGTCAAGTAGGATATTGCTCGACTTGACATCACGATGAACCACCTTTGGCTCAAGTCCCTCATGCAAATACATTAAACTGCAGAAATAGGCAACTGTGTAAGTACTAACTACTAAGTAGTGATAAATATCTTAAAATCAGCAATAACTAGCATGCACTTACCCTTTTGCTGATCCCAGAATAATCTTCATTCTTATGTCCCATGTAAGAGGGCTCACAGGACCAACATCACCGTGAATCCATTGCTCCAAGGTTCCATTATTGACAAACTCATACACAAGCATCCTGAAAATAATTTATATACACCACATTTTGGTATAAGCGCCTCATGTCTGGAATACCCTTGTCCAACTTATCAAATAAGAAGGTACCTCTGGTTGCCCTCAGCACAGTATCCCAGCAGGCGCACGAGGTTCTTGTGCCGCACCCGCCCGATTGCTTCAACCTCAACTTTGAATTCCCTCTCTGCCTGTCCCCTAGCAAACCAGGTATTTTACCAAATTAAGCAACACAAAAACCGCACGTTACACAACATCACACATTTGAGCCTAACAAGTAGCAGCTTCCACACTAAGCATGCTATAACGACCTGACATTTTTTAATCAAATTCTTGCACAATTGTCAACATCTCAATTGTCAATATCTCCATTCAGTAACTCTGGTGCAGTCACTAAAATACACTTCAGTTCACGGGATGCGCAGTTACCTATTATTCAGCAAGTTCTTGACGGCGATCTGTGTGCCGTCCTCGAGAATGCCGTGGTAGACGATGCCGTAGCCGCCCTCGCCAATCACCTTCTCGTCGGAGAACATTGCCGTCGCTGCCTCCAGCTCCTTGAGAGTGTACCAGTGGCCCCACCCCAGGTGTGACACCTCGGCACGCCCGGCTCCCCGCCACCTCCGCGGCTCTCGCCGCTGGCCCCGCGCGACGACGGTCCCCCGCTACGATGGTGGTGGGGCGGCGGCTGCTCCGGGAACGTGATGCGGTGCTCCTTGC
Source organism: Poa pratensis (assembly GCA_947311845.1). NCBI lineage: Eukaryota > Viridiplantae > Streptophyta > Magnoliopsida > Poales > Poaceae > Poa > Poa pratensis. The sequence continues at coordinate 24,600,849 of CAMZMU010000051.1, read as the reverse complement.
CGGTCTCGATCTGGATGGACTCCTGCGGGGTGGCCTGGAGCACCTGCGCGAGCGGCACCTTGGGCGCGGCGGCAGGGGCCGCCGCGCCGCGAGAGGGCACTTCTTGGATGTCCTTGGGTGGCTTGCTGGGGTGCTTGGGATGGGCATTGGGCGCGACGGTGGCGAGGTGGAGGACGGGGGTGGCCGGGGCGCGGCGGCGGCGGCGACGGCGGTTGGCGAGGAGGCAGAGCAGGGAGAGGAGGACCAGGAGGAGCACGAAGGCGGCGCCGACGGCGATGCCCACGAGCTCCCACAGGTGGAGCCCGAACACGACGGTGCTCTGGGACAGGTCCGAGTCCGACATCGGACTGCGGCGGCGAGCTCAACCAGAAATGGTGGATCTCCGCAACAACTCTGTGGCTTTTGAGCAGAATTCGAGCTACAGATTGGGTTTTGAATAGAGCAACCTGCTAAAAGGCAGAGAATTTGATGCAGAAAGGCTGGATTCCTGCACGGAATAAATGAACAATCAAGGTGTCCAAGATTGGGTTTTGCAGAGGAGTGGGAAAGGTTGGACTTTGGGAGAGAGAAGAGGATTTAGGACAGGATGGAGTGACGAAAAATGAGGGATTTGAGGGGTGATAGGGCCCAAAAACATTAGATTTGGGAACAATGTGTAGGCAAATATACTAAGATTGGATGATTATTCTGGGGCGAAAAGTGAAGGGTTGTTAATTTGTTCTTGATAAAAGATTGGACTCTGGTGGGGAGGAGAGTGGTGTGTATACTGGGTGCTCAAGGGAAGGGTGGTTGGTGGTGATCTTTAGAGTAACAACAAATCAAGAAGAAATGGAGAGGGAAGGATGCAATTATTTTAGTAGTACTCCTACAAAAGTGTACTATGTAGAGATGACAGCAGAGTGCAGAGAGGAGTGGATTGCAGGAGGAGCACTAGTGGGAGTGGTGACAGGGTGTGAGTGCTTTGCATGCATTGAGAGTTTGAGATAGAGAAGTCAAGGGTCAAGATCTAATAAATAAGTAGATCGAGTCAGAAAAAAAACATGGACGATAGGAAAATAATATTTTTCAGGTCAAAACAAAGCGTGGAGCTGGATAGTGGAGGCCAGGCGCCCAGGCCTGGAGGGAGCTGATGAGTCTGTAATGCAGTATTGTTGAATCGAACTAGTACGGAAGAGCTTTAGGAGACTTTCTTTTTTTTCAAAAAATTTGAAATTGTCATGTGTAAGTCGCAGACAATTTAGAAGAAAATAGATAATGAGGAACTCTGCCGGTGTGCAGAATTTCAATGCAAAATTTGTATTACTTCAGGCCAAAAAATGACAAATATGACAAAATTTATGTTTTAAAAATGTGCATTGTGTACCACGTATTTGTCATTGTTGGTCGGCCTACACTATAACGAATTTTGGATTAAATTTTTGCACACTAATAGAGTTTATCATTATCAAAATCTAATATTTTCCCATTTTTTTTTGAAACTTTTGAATGTCAATATTAAACTTTTCAAGAAACAAGCTTCCTGAAGCTCGACCTTCAAAACGCTACACTCCAAAAAGCACGTTCTATTGGTTGCACTGTTTTGATATTTTTTCGGTGACCTGACTCATGGTAACTATGTATTCGCGTGCTACAAAATCCCACAAAAAAGACGGGTTCATTGAATATTAAAGAAGATTCACGTCTACCTGCAACCCACACGCAGGAGCCATCTGTATCGTGGAGTTATATATACCCGTTAAGTTTGGCGGAAAAGAAGATTTATATTAGGACATTTTGGTTTGCAGGATTTCCAAAACAAATAAATAGAAAAACGTCGTGTAATATGAAGTCGTGACATGTTGAATTATACAGGAACTGAGAACACATATTGCTTGGTTGTGTTGCAGGTAACACGAGTGCAATTTCTGAGGATTCTGTATATGCCATGGTTGTCTTACAAACAAAGAAAAAAGGCCAAGACATGTTTGGTTCAAAGGAATTTTAGAGGATTCTATTGCATAAAAATCTTTCCTACGGAGGAGCTTGTTTGGTTTGTATGATTGGGAACCATATGAATTCTCCCAGCGGGCTACTTTGAATACACTTCTATAGGAAAATTTCCCTTAGATTCAATCTCATGAAAAATTTCCTTTGTTCATGGTCATAACACCACAACTACAGAACCGAGCACAGCCAGATCCCATCCATGGGCCTCAGCCGGTTTCCCCATCCGGCTCGGAGCAACAGTTGAGGATAATCCAGCCGCGAGGAGCCAGTTCTGACATCCGACTGGAAAACCAGCCCCTCAGACGGTTCTTTAAACGACCCGCCTCTTCAATCCGAGGCGGGCACAGAAAAGAACCGCCGCGAGCGTCGGAGGCGGACAGGTTCCTAGACCGGCTTAATTGGGAGGCGGTTGTGAATAACAACATGCTGGGTTGTATGCATCGGTTGTATTTTTTAGGCTGCTCCAATTTACCCGCAGCATCCGACAGAGTACAGGCGTTCCGTGTTTATCGTTCGGGATACGATCATCCCGGAGTATCTGCACTTATCTGGAAAAGCATACATCCAGAAGGTACGTACTTTTCCGGACCTTATCATGCCCACTATTTCAAAAACGAGCGAATCAATTAATATTGATGCTGAACAGTTAATCAGCACATATAGCTAAACAAGTACTACTAGATCATGTGTGTCTCAATAAACAAGTACTACTACTAGATGATCTGTATCTCAATCATGACTTCCAAGCTGAGGTCATTGGTTTTTCTAAGAATGATCAGCACAGGTTGATCACCCTTAAAATTCTTGCCTTCGAGAAAATTCTTCCATCCCGGCTTGCCGAAAACAATGCGGTCGTAAGTTTTCATGGTGTATATTATGGTGGTGACAACCCCTGTTGTTCCAAGTCGTAGTCCAGCATTGCCTTTAGTCCGTAGGCCAGTCTCTTCTGCTATCGTCTTAGGTAGTTTCTGCCATGTGTAAAGAGACACCATAACTATATATGTAGGCATGTGTACATATGTACATCTATATTTTGAAGAGGTAAAGAGGCATGATAATGTTCGTTACCATATCATGTTGGTTCAGATTTGTGCTCGTCAAACGAGTCACAAAAGGAACCCCAACATAGTTAGCTCTTTGGGGTAGAAGCGAAAGGAGACGGTACTTCTCATGGTTCTTGAGATGGACTCTTTGGGCAACTATATGTATCTATCCTTTTCTTCACTCTCTAAATCCTCATCAGAATTACTGTCAGAAGAATTCTCGTCAGTGTCCTCTGCGTTTTTTCCAAAGTCCATAATGAGAATAGATATTTTTGGATTTGGTCCGGTCATGCTAAAAACTAGCATGTCTCCTACTCTGAGATTGTTCAGCTTGATCAACTGTTCCCATCCTTTGTCGTACAAGCGAGTCTTGCTATGTTTGTTTTTCACATGAATTTTGTATGTGCCCCCAAGAGAACGAAAAACAAACTGCTTCTGCGTACTAACTCGAACTCTTGCCTGGCATAGCATGGTACAATCTATGCATCAGCAACAACACATAAATTAGGTATATTATGATATGAACACAAAGACAGTACAAGTATTTGATGTTGAACACTAGACATTCTTTCTTACCACTGACTTCCGGTGGCACTCTTGCAGATAAAGACTGAAGGATCCAGTGTATTTCATGCCTGCGCAATCATTTTTGCATACTTGGCATGCCATATATATCCTGCTAATTAATTAGTTATAATAAACAGGTATCACAACATGTGCATACAAATTCTAAAATGCATGTAGTGCTGCATATTCAAACAACATGGTGCATATTCAAACAAGAAACGTGAGCTAGATTTATATTAGCTAGAACAAACTGATGTTCAGCCCGAGCGGCCGGATATTACATTTCAGAGAACGAAACTAAACATAATCCAAACAGATCCTTGGTGGCTGCTCATCGTAGTTCATGTAGTACTCTTCACGCCAACTTGTGGTCGTCCAGAACGGTGGCGCCGGTCTCCACAACTTGCTCGGCTTGAAGCATTGTCGTATTAGCCCGAGCGGTGAGGACATCAGCCCGAGCGGTGAGGACATCAGCCCAAGCAGCCGCGGCATCAGCTCGGACGGCCCCGGTATCAGCCTGAGCGATGAGGACATCCCTAGAGGCCGTGACACTCTCATCAAATCGAGCGGTGGCGACATCAGCCCGAGCGGCCGCGACATCAGCCCGAGCGGCCGAGATATCAGCCCGAGCGGAGAGGACATCGTTCCGAGCAGCCGCGAGATCAGTCCGAGCGGCCGCGATATCAGCCCGAGCGGTCGCGATATCATACTGAGCTGACGCGATAGCAGAAGCAGCCGAGAGTTCAGCAGCCCGAGGGACCGCGACATCAGCCCAAGCGACCGCGCGCGCGAGATCATCAGCCCGAGCGGTCGCGGCAAATCTTCCTCCAGAGCCGCGCCCACCTGTGCCGCGCATGTGGTTGACCATCGATCTGAAGTAACAGGGAAGATCTAAGCTAGCGGAGGCGGCTCGGAAAATATCTAAGCTACCATAGCGGTGGAGCTATCGGGTAAGATCTAAGCTACCAGAGCGGCGGAGCGGAGCGGATCAGAGGAAGAACGCACCTGAGCTGGGGACTGAGAGCGACGAGGAATGGCGGCCGGCGGTGAGCAGAGGGGCAACGATGGGGAACGGTTAGGGGGCGGGGAAATGTGAATGGGGAATGGGGCGGCGGCGAGTGGGTCAGGTCGAGACAGGGTTTGAGTTGCGTGGCGGCAATGGGGGAAATCCCCCCGCCCCTTCCCCCTGTATTAATTTTGTGCCAAAAACATTTGGCTTTGCCGCCAATATGCGCCCTTCGGTCCTTACGTATATATTCGGTCATTCCGGATTTGGCTCTAATCATAAAAATATCAAACTAAAAGGGAAAAATGGGGGTATGTGCCCCCAAAAAATCAAACAATATAGGTGGAAGCTGGAACACGGGACGAAAGGAAATGTGTGAGTGACAAAATCGAGTAAGTGCCAAATTCAAATGAGCAAACCGGGAGTTCCGGATTATGTCGGAACGGTCAATGTAGACACATTGTAATATTATTCGTATTGATGCACAAGTTTATATGCTAAAATGTGAGTTCACGCAACAAATCAGGATATTATATACATATGTGTACTTCCCCTACAATTATCCTACAAAAACATGGTTGACCTGCACTAGGTTTCACACCATTTAAGGGTGATGGCCCCGGTCCCTTATACTTTTTGAAGCAATCGGAGGCTTGTGAAAACAAGTAACAAGATTTTAATTCACATTGTTCAATCTTAATGATAATCCAAGGCATGTGCACAAGATGAGCTCCAAATTACTATTTTTATTACAAAACATGGTTTGGTTACTCAACATATGGAAGGTGTTTTGCACTGTAAGTGCAGAGACTTCTCTTGTTACATAGCCCTATATTTGTGAATGTCTTGCCGTTTTATAAATTTGTGCCTTGCCTTGTACAATTTAACTTAAGATTATATACCCACAACATGATACCATGCCAATCTCGTACAATAATCAAAGCCATATGCACAAAATTAGCTCGGAATGAAAAAAATCGTTTGTACCTTAATGCCGGACTTAGCCAAATAAAAACGGACCATCCGGAGACAACCAGACCGAACAAGCCCGGACTTGGCTGCAGCCCAACCACGTCGATGACAGGCGGGGCTAGCGTGCTATCACCCCGCATGTCACAGAGAGGTGTTGATATCCTTCGGGTATGACATTTTAAATTTGTGCCTTTGGCTTTTACAATTATGCTTAATATACTCACAATTTAAAAGCTAGATAACTATATTTTAGGATTATCTAAGCTTACCCATAATACGAATCCATGCTAAGGGGAATTTAATTTTGGCAAGTTTTACATTTTCTTTATTTCTTTCCTTAATGATTCCCTACATAAAATTGTAGAGAAATGTTGTTAATGAAGTAAAAAGCTTTTAATTCGCACTGTTCAATCTTAATGATAATCCAAGGCATGTGCAGAAGATGAGGGCAAAATTACTATTTTTTGTTACAAAACTTGGTTTAGTTTTACTCCAAGGTATGTGCACACTGATATGTAATTAGTTTCAGATCGAGACTTTCTTGCTAGCATTATTCTTGAATGACACCATTTTTAAATTTGTGTTTTGTCTTGTACATTTTAACTTAATAAATGACACACCATGCCAAGCTTGTACAATAATCAAAGTCATATGTACAATAATCATGTGTATCTTAATGCCAGACTTAGCCGAACAAAACCAGACCACCCGGAGATGACCAGACCTGACAAGGCCAGACTTCGCTGCAGCCCAACCACGTCGATGACAGGCGGGGTTAGCGTACTATCGGTCCCCCATGTCATTGAGAAGTGTTGATATCTTTCGTGTATAGCATTGTGCCTCTGGCTTGTACAATTGAAATCATGCTTATATACTCACAATATGATACAGTGTCAAGCTTGTACAATAATCGAAGGCACGTGCACATGATTAGCTTAATATGACAAAATTTCGTTTCTGTCTCAGTGCCGGTCATGCTGAACTAAACCGAACCATCCGGAAATGACTGGACCTAATGGCTTGGCTGAGCGCAACCGCGTCGATAACAAGTGGGGCCACAACTGCCACACGTCGCGTTCAGATCACCATCTACAATTTGCCGCCACGAAAATTGGGCCTGTGCCACTAGTCAATTACGGCTGTGCCATCAACTGTGTTGCAGTGCCTTGTCCCTTCACGTGGAAAATTGTGGCTGTGCCACTCGATAGCTCGCCGTAGAGCGTCGGTACGTGGCCGTCGCGTTGCATGGGAACTTGGGTCTTTGGCAGTCAACACGCCGCCTAAGAGCGCCAGTGCCATGTCCCGTCGGATGCACCACCAGAATTTATTCCGATCCTTTAATTTTCATCTCCCAAGTTCATGAATCGATCGACCCCCCTTCCGGTATATTATCCCCTCCTCTTCCCCCATCCGCATCTCACCCAAGCACCACCAACATCTCCCCCAAGCACCTCGTCTCAAATGGCCTCCTTCAACCTCGGGAGGGCCACCTTCAAGCTCCCGCCCGCCTCTGCGGAGCAAGATTACCCTCCGCGCCCGGCAGACGCCACGCTCCGTGTCTTTGCCTGGTCCATGTCGCGCTCTCCCCTCGATGCAGCGCAGGCCTGGCTCAACACGGGCTTCAGCAGGCCCCCAACAACCCATTGTATGTATTCGAGTTCTATGGGAACGGGATGCTGAGCATCCACTTCACCAACCCCATCGACGCCCTTCTGCTACAAGACCGCTGCTACCACTACGACGGCGAGGGCATCGTGTTCATCCGCGACCACCCCGACATGAACGACAACGACCAGTTCCCCCATTGCAACTTCCTGCACATCATGCGCTTCCAAGGGCCGACGACCAATAACGCTGGTCCGTCGTCAGAGCTTTGGCGAAGTATGCACGCTAAGATTAGTCGGCGTCCCTCATGGTGCCAGGGGACAGAAATCCATCGAGCGCATCGTCGCCAAGCTCGGCGGCAAGGTGGAGCAGCTGGATCTAGAAGCGACCGGCGATCCCCTCGGCATCACCGTCAAGGCGAGGTTCAGGGACCCGTCGAAGGTCCCAACAGTGTGCGACGTCGATGTCCCGCCCCGCGAAAATTCGAACTTCTTCATCAGTCAGGTTGACATCGAAGTAGTCCTCGAATCAGTGTCGTCTTTGCACGATGTAGACTAATTAGCTAGAGCTGGGTTCTGATCTCCGGGTGTAATCTGCAACTTAAACTCTGTATCGATGCTTTTGGTGTAATGACGATGCACCCTTTAATTATCTACTACTAATGTAATATTTCATTCTGCAATTTTATTTGTGATCAAATTTTCTGCAGAGGCTTTGATGTCTTTTTTTATTTATGTCGATGTCGTTTTTTTGTGACGACCCGCTTATTAGGCCGGATGTGGCCCGGATATCATTGGAGGTTGCCTTTTTCTGGCCCGCCGCACGAAATATCGTAGGCGGCCCAGTTATTTTGCCCGGCTGCGGCCATCATATTATCGGCACCGGATTTTCCCACGCCCGGCTGAGTGATTTTTGGAGGCGCGTTTGCATTTAGGCCGCCCCGGAAACCATACTATAGGAGCCGGTTTTTTCTTTGGAGGCGGTTAATCCGTAATAACGGGCTGAGGTGTAGCGTATGGTAGTCTCTTATTTTTAGTAATGGACTCTAATACTCGTTTTTCTACTAGTGCACCACGCACAATCTAGTGTAACTGACTTTGTTCATTACCACATATTAACTGGGGACTTGTAATCCCATCTAGCCGATCTTATAAGGCATACCGAGGACGCCCATATATACAAGAGAGTTCTCGATGCAAATCACATGACCATAATAATTCACATAACTAAATGCACTACAAACATGAGTAGAGTTGTTACCCACAATCATTGGGACTCTGGACCTCTATAATTATCAATGTCTCATATGTGTTACACATCCAATATTGGTCTGATACGTCCCAATGTATATATAATTTTTGATTGATCCATGATATTATGATATCAGTGCTACATGTTTTTGCTATGATTTTATATCCTTTCGGTTTAATATAGTATTGGTAGCAATTGAAGTTTTTCCAGTTTGTCTCTCCCTGATTATAAGTTCTCGTTGACCACGGCCTCTAGGAACCAGGCTATCCACTGGATTATTTTTATGGGACTAACCTGCACAGTGTCCAGTGTTAGTTTATGTTTTGTACATGTTTTTTCTTCGTAGAAAATACCTATTTATTGAGGATATTAAATCAGGGGAAAACTACCAAAAATCTTATTCTTCGGAACGAAGGCAGGAGGCACCGGAGGGGAGCCCCACAACTAGGTGTGGGCTGGGCGGCTACATTGCCACCCGTACCACCTCCTCGTGGCCCAATTGTTCCCTCCCCCCACGCCTACATATTCCCAATGACCTAAATGTTACGGGGGGTGAAGTTATTTTTTGGAGATTAGACACAGAGCCGCCACCACCAAGATCCAATCTGGAGGCATGTTCTGGTACTCTGTCGGAGCAGGATTTCATCATTGGAGGCATCTTCATCAACCTTGCTAGCTCCATGATGATGTGCAAGTAGTCCACCCTTAGACTATGGGTTCATAGCAGTAATTAGATGGCATGTTCTCTCACTTGTTTTTCAATACAAATGTCTCATGAGCTGTCATACATGACTGAGATCCATCACATGGAATACATGTTGTGTTCGTTGGGATATAATGAATTTTCACTTGATGATCAGATTTTTCATGCTATATATTGATATATTTTGCTATCTTGATGAATTACTTTATATTCATATTATATGCTCTCCGGTCTATTTGTATGCTTTGGCCAAGTTATATGTTTAGATCTTTGGAGGGAGTGGTGTATGATAGTTGGTTCAACCTTACATTTGCTCCATATCTCAGTGATAGAATGGGGACAAGACGTGCATTGTGTTGTTGCGGCTAAGGGTAAAACAATGGTTCATGTGTCACACTTTGCTGATATTTTTACTATGTACATTATGTCACCTTACTTAAGGCAATTCTCTGTTTGTTTGAACTTAATACTTAGAGATGCAAGCGTAGAAGCGGTCTTGGAGTGGAGTATTAGTTATAGATGTGGTTCATTAACGGTTAATGCCTATATGAAATCTTGCCATCAATAATCATAATCATAAAAGTAATGATAAGTACAATTTAATCACTGGCCAACTGCTATGTTTATTTGGAGAGATGTCTCTAGTGAACATGTGCCCCCAGTCCATCATTTAATATTTTTTACACTCCCTTTTTATTTGCTTTCATAATATTTCCTCGCTAGTCCATTACTCCATTTATTGTTATTCATCACTTTCATCCACATCGTGCGTTTAATTCTTCTAACTAGCATAACAGGAAGCTTGACAACCTTCTTGAACATTAGAGACAAGTTTGTTTTCTGTTTTGTGGGCATGTACCATTAACTTGGTTGATGTTCTAATAATCCTACTGGTTCCATAAAATTTGGTTCTCTATTGAGGGAAATTATTCGTACTGGGTTACATCATCCCTTCGTCTTGGCGAAATCCCAACACTTATGTGGAAGTAACAAGCACATTTATGGCGCCGTTGCTGTGGAGATATAAACATCAACTCATTAAGGGCCCATACTTCTACTTAACTCTCTTGTTGTCATTCATTCTTAATCCTTTTTTGTGTAGATTTTATTTGTTCGTTTGCTTGCTTAAAATTTAAAAACAGTAAAAATAATTAAATTCCAGCAACAATGTATTTTAGTTCCACCTTTGTATCTTCCATTTCACTTTGCTATCATGTTTCCTCCTAAGATGACCGTGAAAGAGGTAAAAAAGGAGATGTAGATTTTATTGGAAGAGACAATTTTGAAAGTTTCTTAGGTATGTCAGTGGGTTATATGATCATAATAATAAGTCCATGAAGTCACCACAATTATGAAGATGTTATAGATGATGTGGTAGGAGTTATAAGGAGAAACAATTCTTAACTTAAATCCTATTATACAACAAATGTTTGTTAAATTCGCTAGTATGGATAGGGGTTAAGATAAAAATTTGTGTTCAAAACTTTGCATGAGGAGTTTGATGATGTAGCTAAAGAAGCTAGAAAATCTTTGCTCATTACGATATTTATCCTAGATTTTGTTGGGGATATGCTAAATAGGTATCCCCACGGAGTGGAGATAAGGCAGTCTGCCAAGGCGGCCCACGGGTGGCAAAACTTGCAGCCTTGTTGGGCGGCCTAGCAGGCCAAAGCGCAAGGAGACAAGAAAATCAACTTAGGGAAGTCAAGACAGAGGCTCAGCATCTGGAAGACTTGGAGTACAAGGCGGCACCAGGGTCCGTGTTAGCCTAGGATTCGATCCCTTAATCGGTATAATTTCCTTGTAAGCCCTAGGTCTGGACGCCTACGGAAGCCGGCCTATAGGGAGTCTTAGGATTGCGCTTTCATACACAACATCATTGTAACTTATACACAGATCTACCATCTAGTGAATTATGGCAGCACGTAGGATCTCGCCGTCGTTTTGAGATCCGAAGCTGGGTAAACCTGTGTCAATCCTGTGCCTGCGGTAACAATACCACAACAAATTTCCTAATATCCTTTATGCCTTAGAAACTAGAGATATCAAAAGAATGAAATATATTGGTAAAACTGAAAGTGAAGATAAAGTTGATGTCTCCATACCATTCAAACTTTTGGGAATATCTGATACTCTTGAGTAAAGTTGGATGGATCACTCTGATAATCCTTTTGAAGAAGGAAGTAAGCCTATTAGTGATAAAAAGGAAGGATATCTACACCGTATAAGGAGAGTTCATTGCATTAAGGAGTTGGAGATGACAAAACTTGAAAACTGCAATGTGCTAGATAAAAGGCATTAAAGAAATGTGCTTTTGGAAGGCAACCTTTGATTGTTTTGTGTTAGTGATGTTATTGCTATTGTAGTAACTATATTTGTATCTTTTGGTTTCATTTATGTGCCAATAATTGACTTTAGAAAATTAATTTTACAAGTTTTTGATGCTTTGCTGTTCTCAAACAGAATTTTGACATGCACTAGAAAATATATATAATCGCCAGAACATGATATTGCGTTTAAACTTCGGTAGTAAAGTTGTTCCTATTATCTCTCATTTTCTAATTTCGTTTTCTATTTGAAGTTATGGGATTTTTTAAATTCAGTCTTTACAGACTATCTAGTTTTCACATATTGTTGTGTTAAATTTGTTTCTACTTATACTTGGTGTTTATCATTTATGTTTGGGGATAAAAGCTATAAAAATATTAGTATACAATAGTTAATGTTGAATAGAGATAATGTAACTTGCTTCTACAATGCATGAGTGGACTTTATTTAATGAGTACTAACCTCTCTAATAAAGCTTTATGAAGTTTTATTTGAAGGAAATTTTTAAGATTCAGAACAGACATTGATGTGAGATGACCAATGAGATGCAAGAGATCAAGCTTGGGGTGCCGAGGAACCCCAAGAAAATGTTTAAAAATATTAAATCATCTAAACTTGAGGATGAGCAAGAGACCCACTTTTGATACGTTCAAAATGTATCTATAATTTATGGGTGCTTCATGCTATTAACGGCTAAGCATGTAAGCTCTGCTACGACTAAAGTCACCAATAGCGGCTCGGCATGGCCGCGGTCTAAGGCAGGAGGATCCAATTTCACCCTTCTTATTCATTCTCGTCATGGACGTTTTCATGGCCATGTTCACAGTTGCGGAGCAGCGGGGGTACTAGAGGCCATGGGTAACCATGGGTTCCAATGCGTCGCGATTCAATTACATCATATGAATTATACTCCCTCCGTATCAAAATATAAGACTCTACCTACTTTCTACACACATCTATCTAGACATGTTTTAGTGCAAGGTTCATGTGAATCTTGCACTAAAATATGTCTCGATACATGTGTGCAGAAAGTAGGTAGAGAGTTTTATATTTTGATACGGAGGGAGTAGGTACTTACTGTCACCTTCTAACCACTCAACAAGATAGGCCAAGAGACGCAATGAAATGCCCATGGGATGTCAAGCTTAAGAAATCTCGTAGTCTTGTGGATGGGTTTTGCCGCCCTAGCTTGTTGAGGGAATTTCCACTCGCCAAACCACTGATTGTTTCTATAAACTCACTATCACCTTGCAGCTTTGGAAATAATTGAGTCTCCCACGGACCAGGAGTGCATCTCCGACCCTCACTAAGAATCTTCGTTTGAATGTTAGGGTTAATACGGATACAGAATTTAGCAATTACTGGTTCTTTAAGAACGTGAGATCAGCGTGGGATCTTGCTCGTCCTTTGAAGATTAAAACACTTGAAGAGAATCTCTTCATCATGCAGTTTGCTTGCACTTTAGAGGAAACGCTGTTGTTTTTGCTTCTTATGAGGGGTTTACAAGGCCATCAACGATCGAGCTTAATACTTTGGACATGTGGATTCAAATTCATGATCTTCCTATCGGCTACTACGGCATGATCAAAGCTCTGTCTACAAAGGTTGGCAAATTTGTCTGTTTAGAGGCACCATCCGATGATTTTGATGGAAATTTTGTCCGAGTCCGGGTCACTGTGGATGTCCGGAATCCTCTGAGCCGGCTGATGAATGCTTTTGGCATGGAACTGACAGGCTGCGCAGGTTTTAACTAGCTTCTCGGCATCAGTCAAAGCAGTAGGCCAGAAGAAACACATACGATAGACCTTCCCAACCAATGCCCTGGAAGCCACATGGTTGGAGCAAGTTCCCTCATGAATTTCTGACAAGATCTGTAAGCCTTCTTCCTGCGAAATGCAACGAAGCCTGACCCCGTTTTCCCTTTTCCGGTATATCTCGCCATCAATTAGAGTATACATCTTGGCTTGACGAGCTACTCGCTCTGCACTGACATCATCTTCTGGCAAGATTCGATTCTGGAGGTGGTCAACCAATTCGATCGCCCATGATGGTGTAGCTTTTTCCACGGGAAGAGCCTCAACATAGTTAGGCTCAGCTGAAGCTTCATTCCCGGGAACTGGATCTGCCCCATCAAGGTTGCTAGGTTCAGTAGGTGTTGCAGCAGCAGTCTCAGAACTTGACGCCACCATAGCTTTCAACTTGTCAGCAGGAATAGAAGGTTTGTGCAGAACTTCAATGAATATCCCTGGTGGCACTAGACCACGCTGAGAAGCTATCCGGGACAGTGCATCAGCCACAGAATTGAGTTCACGGGGAATATGCTCCAGCCTCAAGTTTCTGAACCTCTTCTTCAGTTTCATAACCTCCTCCACATATGGTGCCATGGTAGGGCATTCATAGACTTTTTCCACTTGTCTGACAACTAGCTGAGAATCACCTCGAGCTATCAGGTTTGTGACGCCCACACCAAGTGCCATGCGAAGCCCGGCAAGCAATCCTTCATACTCAACTTTGTTGTTGGTAATCCCTGTCTTGTACAGCATCTGAACGACGTACTTAAGCTGCTCACTCGTAGGTGATACCAGCAGCACGCCTGCCCCAGCCTGTCCCCCGGAAAGAGATCCATCAAAATAGAGTGTCCATGTGTCTGGTTCCTCCTTCTCGGGAAGGCTTGATTCTTCTTCCTTAGTGTCAATCAATGTTTCAGTCCACTCTGCCGTGAAATCCACCAGTGCCTGGCTCTTGATGGTATCAGCCCGCTTGAATTGTAGACCTAATCCAGATAACTCCATAGCCCACTCAGCTATTCGCCCAGTGGCATCCTTGCTCTGAAGAACTCGCTCCAGGGGGTATGAAGATACCACTGTGATGGTATGTCCCTCAAAGTAGGGTCTCAACCTCCTGGATGCCAGCAGAATTCCCAGCAGCAATTTCTGCATCATTGGATACCGTTCCCGGGCGTCTCGTAAGACTGAGCTCATGAAGTAAACTGGTCGCTGCTCCAGCTTGGGGGTGACCTCAGAAGTCTTCCTAGCTGCACTGTCATCTGAAACTGAATGTGGATCCATAGTACCAGGCTGAGCAGAGTGACCTAGTTCCTCTGAAGACTTCCCGGGAACTCTTGCCTTAGTTCCTGGTTTTGCTTCCCGCTCTGCAACTAGAGTTGCACTCACAACCTGGTTAGTAGCCGCAATGTAGAGGAGAAGGGGTTCCTCAAGCATTGGCGCTACCAGGATGGGAGGACTAGACAGATATTTCTTCAGGTCCTGCAGAGCGGTTTCAGCCTTGGAATCCCATTTCACTGGGCCAGATTTCTTAAGCAACTTGAAGAATGGCAGCGCCCGCTCTCTGAGCCTGGAAATGAACCTTCCTAGGGCTATAATGCATCCATTGAGCCGCTGCACATCCTTGATACGCTTCGGAGCTTCCATCATTTCTATAGCCTTGATCTTATCTGGATTGGCTTCAATGCCTCGGTGTGAGACCAAGAAGCCAAGCAGTTTCCCAAAAGGCACTCCGAAGACACACTTCGTGGGGTTCAGCTTGAGATTTATCTTCCTCAATCTGTTGAAGGTCTCCTCCAGATCAGAGATGAGGGTTTCTCTTCTTCTGGTTTTGACCACAATGTCATCAATGTAAGCCTCTGCATTGGTTCCAACTTGCGACCCAAGGCAAGTACGCATAGCACGCTGGAAATTCGCTCCAGCATTCTTCAGACCAAAAGGCATGGAAATGTAGCAATAGCAACCATTCTGAGTGATGAAGGCAGTCTTTTCTTCGTCTTCTTTGGCCATCTTGATCTGATGGTATCCGGAGAAAGCATCCAGGAAAACAATAGATCGCAGCCAGCAGTAGAATCCACAATCTGATCAACCCTTGGCAGAGGATATGGATCCTTGGGACAAGCTTTATTGAGGTCAGTGAAGTCAATGCACAACCTTATGTCGTCACTGTGAGGTTTTGGTACTACCACTGGATTAGCCAACCATGCAGCAAGTGGTACTTCTCGGATTACCCCTACTTTCAGCAGCCTGTTAACTTCAGCAAGGATGAACTCACGCTTTCTGTCTGACTGTGGCCTGATTCGTTGCTGGATAGGACGAGCATCTGCTTTGACAGCTAATTTGTGCTCAATCACCTCCCTGGGTATACCGGAAAGACCAGATGGATCCCAAGCGAAGACGTCAGAGTTTTCCCACAGGAAGGCGATGAGCGCGCTTTCCTATTAATTAGGCAGCCCTGTGCCGATCATGACGGTGATCTTCCCATCACTAGTCAATCAGACCTTCTTGGTAAGCTTGGCATCATTGCACTCCAGTTTCTGTTTCGGAGCGGAGGGGAGAAGCTTCGCGGGGGTAGTCGAGCTGGACCCCTCTGCCTCATCCACAGATGCTTCATTCCCGGGCAAGGTGACAGTGACGAAGTTATCGTCATTGTCCACGGGTAGAGGTTGGCCAGTTCTAGGGCTGACGGCCATTGCTGCCTTGGCGATGGCATCCGCGCAGAAGATGGCATCCCGACAATCAGCTTTCATGGTAATGATTCCAGCCTGGCTGGGTATCTTCAGCACATTGTAAGCATAGTGTGAAGCGGCCATGAACTTGGCCAACGCTGGCCGTCCGAGAATGCCATGGTAAGGTAACGGAATGTCAGCAATGTCGAACGTGATGTCCTCAGTACGAAAGTTCTTTGGCTCTCCAAAGGTAACCGACAAAGTAATTTGCCCCAGAGGGTGTGTGAGCCCCCGGTTAATCCCTTGGAAAGACCCAGTTGGCTACAGGTAGTTAAGAGGAATCTGAAGCCTCTCCATGACCTTGATAGAGAGCAGATTCAGTCCTACTCCACCATCAACCAACATCTTACTCACAGCCAGATTCTGTATAGTCGGCGACACGACGAGCGGTAGAACTCCAACTCCAACAGTGCGATCAGGGTGATCATTAGAATCAAAGGTGATAACTTGATTTGACCATTTCAAGGGTCGACGCGTTCCCGGGGTAGGCTCAGCGGCATTAAGTTCACAGGACATCCTCTTGAAGGCACTCATGGACGGGAAACCAGAGGCTCCACCGTGAATGCAGACACAATCCACGACAGCTTGGAATGCCCCACCGCCATTCTCATCTCCCGCGGGTTCAGCGGCGATGGCTGGCAGGTTTTGACCTACGAATCCAACACGCCCTCCACTGCGTCCACCCATGAATCCGCCCCTGCCGGGAAAACGACCACCACGACCACCACGTCCGCCTCGGCCCCCTGCAGGGCAGAAACGGCGGATGTGGGTTGGGTCACCACACCTAAAGCATCCTCCATTTTGCCTGGCAGTCTCAATGTTCTGACGCTGATCTCGAACGAAACCCTGTATCTTGAAGCAATCTCGGATATCATGTTTGCCAACGCCATGGAGGGGGCACCACACATCCAGGACTGGGGGTGGCAGCTTCGTCTACCTTCGCCTTCTTTGGTTCAGGCTCTGGTTCAGCGGCCAGAACCTTAGGAGCCGGGGCGGGTGTAGACGCTTCCCGCTTCTTGGCTTTCTTTGGCTCAGCCTTGGTAGATGAGGACTCCCCAGGCATGCGACGCCCACTTCGGCACGCACACACTTCTCTGTGAGTGCCCATAGCCCTTGAGTGGTCTCGATGCTGTGAGTGCACAATTTTTCTCGCATCTTTATGTCCCGGACACTCACGTGGAATGACGACAGGATAGTCGCCTCGTATAGGCCAGGGATGTTGTTGATCTCGGAGCAAAAGTGTAGTGACCCAGCACACCACTGCATGTTGTAGTGTACAAGTCGTTGACATAATACTCATGAAAGGACCATTCCGTAAATATTACATCCTTCAGAGTAGTACAACACAAACATAGTCGGTCCAAGGTAACACTATAGGATTACAACACTATTCAATACAAAATCTCGAGAACCTCCTTTACAAACAGAAGTAGGTCTCGTGCAAAAGAAACTTCCAAAAGACTCAAGTCGAAGCACTAAGCTGGATACCAGCTCTACTTCTAACTTTTAATCCACTACTGCTGTTGTCACAGCCCTATCTATCCATCTGGAATCTCCGTGTCTAGAGTTGTGCTCCTCCATCCAATTATAGTCGTATTGTCCATAGGCATTGTTGTCGACGTGTCCACCGTTGCACTGTTGTCGCCACGCATCCGTTGGCAAAGTAGAGGTTGACTCCTTCAGGCCCACCAGGTTGATTTGACTCCTTGTCGAAGATCTCACCAACATCGCTATGGATTCATGTCCTTCCTCTGCTGTCTCCAATAATCTAAGCAGGGGTCAACGGAGGAAAGAGTGAGCAACACGAGCATTACTCAGCAAGTTCATATAATAGGAATAAGGTGTTTTATGCACTAGCTACTATCCATACCAAAAGGTCATGGATGAACATGCATATCTTTGTAAAACATTTTTAGGAAAAGATTTATTTTATCTTCAGAAAACTATGCCCGTCATCCATTCACAGGTGCTAGGGCTTCATGGAGCCAACTTTCCTGCAGCGTTCGCAGCTCCTTCCCGGAACAGGGAGTAACATGTCACACTTTTTTACACTCTGCAGAGGTGTGTTACTTTACCCATAAGAGATCAACGCCTTGTTGCACAACCGGGCGATCTTTCCCGTCCACACTCTCTTTGGTATGGGGCCCAGTCGATGATCCAAGCCATTCGCCGTGCTTCTCCAACAACCCCGCATGCCCACCCAATTCATGCATAGCAGAATCACCCCTGGCTCTACCCCTCACGGTAGATACCTAGGCATCCTCTTGCAGACCATCATAGGCACCAGAGTCCGTGGGCATTAAGGGGTCCCACCCATGTGCATGTAGTCCCGCAAGACCTACAGCGTACGGCTCTGACTGCCCGTTGACATGCGAAAGGGAGAAGGTCACAGATGACATTCCCGTCCCATTCCAAGTCTCATGGTTAACGCTTCATTTACGGCGCAAGAACACTGACGGCATTGGTTATTAAGTCCTAGGTAATACTTTCCCGTGCAAATGCAACCTCCACCAACCACATCATACCATGGTTACATCTGCCAGCCAACAATATTTATATATCAATTCACATCATTCGAAAATAGGTTTTACTTTTTATGTAATGATAAACCATAGTATTTTGCATTTACTTTGATAAACATAATCAAGTAGGACATGAGCAAGAGTGAACTTGCCTTTTTGACTGCAAGATTATGCAGCCAAGGTCTTTGATGCAATAAAGACTCCAAAATCTGGAAAAAAAGCATCATTGGTCCGGTAAGGACTAATGTTTGAAGAAGCAATATGCTATTATGCATAAATATGAGATGCATCGCTTAAAACCACGTAGCTAACTCTCGATGGTTGAGGGTTGTTTGAGTTTGGTGATTACTTTCAGATTAGTTTTGTCTTCAAGTTTACTTCACAAGAAAGATGAATTTAACATTCTAATTTTTAAGTACCATGTTAAACATAAGAATAAAGTAAAACAATATCATAGTATTAAGTGGTTGTTTTAGGGTTGATTATAATCTCTATGTTTTTAAAGAACATGTGTTGACTTCAATTAATTGAAGAAATGGTGTAATATTGTTATTCATGAGTACAAAAAGAATAACTTTTGAAGAAATAAATAATATATACATTTGTTGGTATCATACCATAGTGATATTTATTTTATTTACTCAAGTACTTACTAACTTTTACTTAGCTTGGTTTATTTTGGATGAAGGATTTATTTTTAGAGTAGAACATTTTGCATTGCTACATTAGTGTTTATGAATTTTTAAGTTGTTTCCTTTTTTCTTTACTTAACCAAAATATAAGTGAAAGAAAGTTAAGTAATAAATGAAATATGTGAAACATTTATTCAAAGGAAACTTAGTAGTTCAAAGTGTTGTTAGATTTTTATACATAAAAGAATTGGTTATTAAATAATAGTAGATCAAATTTCATAAGCTTATAACTTCATTTTCACAATTCTGAAAAATAATCCTTATTAATTATTTTCTTAAATAAAGTAGCATTTTAATTAATCAATTATTGAAATAATAACATTATATGTTATGGTGAAAACACATTTTAGAATTTGAAGTGAAACATGTGAAACATTTTACATGAAATTAAAATGTATCCAAATTAGCATTTCAAATTAATTCCATATTTCAAATAATAACCAAATTGTTATTTCAATTTTAGAATGATTCAAATTTAATTAAACAAGCATTTTGTTTACACAAACAGATAGATTCTATTTTTTCCTGATCATTTTCGTATATTATTTGTATTTTTCTGATTTAAAATGATTTAGTTATGAATTTTCAAAGTTTAAATTCAAATTAAACAATTTCTAAAATTCTCAATTTGAGTTGGTCCCACCTGTCATAATTTTAATAATTAATAAATTAATTTCTAAAATGAATATAATTCTGACAGTGGGGTCCACATGTCATAATTTTATTTATTTTTGAAAAGAAAATTCAGGAAAATTTCGGATTGGCTCGCTGACGTCATGCTGACGTCAGCAATGGAGCAAGCCTCCTGTTGATCAAGAAATCGTCGAATTCGAGCTAATCCGAATGAATTGGCTAGCGTGAGAGGGTGCATACGACGCAGTGCTACACGGGCGACTAAATGGTGGCGGCGCTGGGACCAAATGGTCACCGGAGCACGACCGGCGTCGAGCTTTAGCGGCGGCCGGAGGCAGTACACGGCACGACGGCGAATCCTCACGGTATGGACTAAATTGAAGGTACACAGAGGTGCGTAAGCTCAACATGAGCACGATGGACGGCTCGGTGGAGGACGGCGTGGACGGACGGCGACGTATCCGTGGTCGACAGCCGGCGGCCGGAGTTGAAGAAGACTACGAATTTCTTCCGCTCCTGAGCTTCCCAGCACACGTGAGTCGATGAGGAGGACGAGGCAGCCACGACAGAGCTTCCTGGCTACTTGGAACACCTCGGCGAGGTCGGAATCGATAGCAATCGGCGGCGGATCGAAGAACTAGGGTTAGGGTTTCCGCTTGTTTTCCAGGGAGGAAGCAAGAGAGAGAGAGAGGCGAAGTGAGGAGGAGAGGGAGATGGGGACGTCTCCGTGGCCCTTATCCTCGTGCGGAGGCCAAGCAGGTGGACGCACGGCGGCTCGACACGGCGATGGCCTTCTGGCCGGAGGAGAAGATGAAGAAAACGAAAAGGAAATGCCATTTTGTGAAAACCCCCTAGGTTTCCGAGAAATAGCAGAATCAGTGTAAACAGGCCCCTGGTTCCTGTTTTTGGACTGTTTTGAGGTTATTTAAATTACAGAGAAGTCCCTGCACAGTTTAGAATTTTATAATTGAGTTATTTCCATCTAAGGACTTAAATATTTGAATTCTTTTAGAATATTTGCATGATTTGAATTTATTTGAATTACAAAATGTGTTTGACATATTTGAGTTTATTTTACATTACTAAATTTGTAGCTTATAGTTTATATTTTTGTTAAACATTATTTGCATAAGAATTTATTAATTTCCATTTGATTATTTGGGAATTTGCTACATTATAAATTCATTTGGAATGGTAATGGTTTTGGTCATAATGGAATTTATTTTCTATTACAAAAGTTGTTTCTTATAACCTCTGTTTTTGTGGGACATTATTAACAACATGAATATGTATTTGCTATAATGATCATTTGTGAGTATTTTGCATACTTTGAATTCATTCTCCAATTAAAAGGAATTTAACCAAATTGGATTTATTATTTACTCACAAATGTATAAATTGTGAGTTTTCTAATTGTGGGTTACATTTATAGCAACATAAATGGATACATATATTGCTATATTATTGTTTGTGAGTATTTGCTACTTTCAAAATTAATTAACATTTCTTACTTGAATTCACAAAGTAGATGGTTATAGATAATCAAACTATAGATTTCAATAGATGTCCAGGAGATGGATTAAGTGTTTGATGAAATATTGGGCAACACCCAAATTATGGTCCATCAGTATATGCATGAAGTCACACTGTGGTGCCTGCAGAGAATATGCACAGTGTTTCAACACAACTCCATGCCACACAATATTGCCTCAGTGGTTTTTAACTTGTGATACCTGACATCTTAATCATGTGAAAACATGATCATATGTGTATAGATACACAAGGTAATGATATCCTGCCTGTGATCAGGACTTATGGTAAAATAGATGAATAGAATGATGAGAGCAGAATCATACTTGATTCTCTCACTCATACTGATAATAACAAAAATGATATTCTCCCTTATTAAGATCAAATTCTTATGTGTGTGGAAAAAAGTTGCTTATACAAGAAATTATCAGTTAGTCCATGGGTTCCATTTACCACATGTCCAAATTCATCTCTTCATGAGAATAAATTCTTGAACAAGCCAAGTGGCTCTTGTCACTGGATGAACTTGTGAACTCCTCTCCTATGAGACATGTCCACACTCACATGAATTAGTGAAGTAACTCATGTGATTTCATTAATTGGTGATAGAAAAATGTATATGTGTTTTATGACATCTCAATTTTCCTTATGCATATAATAAGAATTTGTTGACAAGGTTGCTTGTCACCAAATTACTTTTCATATCCAAGTGGCTGAGATGTACTGAATTATCTGACCTTCTGTTTATTTGTATAAGACACTCAATTGTTTGACCATACAAAAGTGATTTGTTAACAAGGTTATAAGGCTTGTTACCAAACTACTTTTATATAGCACAAACATTGGAATATCATACTGTTTCTTGAGAGATTAATAAGAACAGATTATGATAGATAAGTTTCCAAATTCTTCACGATAGATGGGCATAGGACTTCTATGCCTATCTGAGGAATCCTTTAGTCTTCTTGTTGATCTTCCTCTTTTCTTATGTTGCCTTCTCTTGTAGAATGATTTTGAGAAGATTGGGAGATAAGAAGATAAGATAGTCTTGATAGGATAAGTAGATCTAGATTAAAATTTAGTTTAGTCTATTATTCTCCTTCCATAAACTCCTTCTTTTCTTTTCTTTAAGATATGTACTTATTCGATTAATGATGTAGGTCATACTCATCATTTGATTTATAGTTTCTTGTATTATTCGTTTGTAACCAAATGTTTGAGAATTTAGATAAGACAAGATTTTGAAGTTTATAGCACTCATGTTGATGACTAAGTATAATCCACCAACATCAGCGAAACCTCGATGTAAGTTTCACAAGTTGGATTCCAAGTTTTTAGTTACTCGTCAAACTAACGTCATTCTCAACTAGCCTTTCGAGTGGTGGTTGAACACTCTATGACTTCGTTGAAAAAGTTTTAAATGTTTCCCGTATTTTCAGATGCATGCTATGCAAATGCACAAATCTAATTTAGCTCCTTTCGACTCTCTGAACTACGGGTCATTACAGTATCTCCCCCTTAAAATCAACTTCGTCCCGAAGTTGCGGTTTCCCTCACGTATTGATGAGTGTAAAGCACTTCTTCCAACATCATCTTCTCCAAACCTTCTCTGTTGTGGTCATGGATGTAATTGATCCTTTGTTCAAACCTGATCTGTATCTGTTGCTGGTTGGGCTAACCCGCCGTTGACCTTAAACAATCCTTTGATCAGCTGTGGTAGTCTCATTACTTGCGTAGAGCTCTCGATTATCATCCAGATCAAACTCCTTCCATAACTTCTTGATCTAAAAACTTGTCGAACCCTTTGAATTCAGGTGTTGACAAGATACACTTTCTCATCCTTGAACTCAAGTTTCTTTGGTTCAATCATCTTCAGATTCTCCAGTCATAACTCCTATGACTATCATACTCCTTGTGACTCTTAACTTCTAGATCTTAACTATCCCTTTTACTTACGAATCTCTGGAAGGTTTTAGGAAGTTCTTTTGAATTCTGAAAAACTCCTAGAGCATTAGTGATCAAGTCAGCTCTGTCTCAGTTGAGGTATTCCTTCAAATTTTCATCTTGTCCTTCGCAAAGTACTATCCGGTTTCATGATTCACTCTTCCCTTAGAAGGTTCTAGGGTTTTCTTCATCCTGACCATCTATTAGTCGATCTTCATTCTGTTGTATCGGTTCAATCTCAACCAAATTTATACTGCTGAATGGATCTGATTTTTACTTTCCACCTTTCTATTCAAACGTCCATCAAATTAACCTAATGGTTTCTCGAAGAATACAGGGTACTTCCACAAGGTTGTGATTCCCCAGTAGTTCTCCCGTTAAGAGTTATCTTTTCTAACATCCAATAGCTTCCCGGAGAGCAATCGGTAAGTTCACCATGACGCGAACAACCAATCAGATCTCCCGGTAAATCAGATAATCACTCTAATTAGCATTCCAGTTGGCTTACCTAGGGTCTAGAGAAGAAGACCTATTGCACAACAGCGTGCAATTGGTGATAACGTAACTCTAAAATAGAATAGGTTGTTGGTTATCTAGTCCAAACTTGGCTGATATAACAACTCTTTCATCTGTCTGTTGCTAGAATTTAATTCCTTTCTTTTGATTTATCAGACGATGTGACTCTTCAATCTTATGTTGGTTCAACCTCCATCTGATTCCTTGGACCTAGGATGTCAATCCTGTATAGCAATCCATCCTTCTCGATAATTACCCCATATAGACGGTGACTTCACTATTTCCTGACATCACATATCTCTGTTGGAGACATACCAAATAACTAATTTCTTGGGCTATCGACAATCTAGGAACTCATCTCCTATGGTCCTGATGTGTGTCCTTTGGAACATTGAACTTTGAACTCTTGATACCTTGTTCTCGATGATACTACTATCTTGCCTTGCTTGAAATATCAGACTTTGTTGTTGTCTGCTAAGTATTGGATTGTCGCTTCATACTTCTCTACCTTCAACTTCATGGCTCTTTTAGACATACAAGTTCTATATAACTTCTTCTTGAACTATCTCCAAATATCAATTATGCCTTCTGGTTCACCCAACACCAACTTCTTCCGTCAAATTACGACAGCTCCCAACTATATATGACTACATCCTGTGGCTTCTTAACCCAGCGTCTTTCAATTTCCCGCTCGATGTCCTTCACTCAATAATCGTCATCCTAGGATAAGTCTCGGTAGAATTTCTCATGTAGCTTTCCTGTCATCATTGTTGATTAACCTTTCTCGCAATGGTAATGGTACTCTTCCTTGAACTTTCGTAGTTCCTCCATTCTTCCATGTTCTGATATTGTTGACCTCCGAATCCAAATATGATATGAGTTGTGGTCCATCCCCACGTGTAGCTTCGTTTACATCGATCATCCCGTCTTTCTTCTCTTCCTAAGCTTTCATTGCTGTTTGGAACTTCTCAGAGCACGTCTCTCCCTTACACGAATCCTATCTATCTCTAGATCAGTTACATCCAGAAAAGAACTCAATGTGACAATCATGCCATTGTACATCAAATTCTAACTTCATGTACCAACCTAGCCAATCAAAAATCCAATAAGATCCAACAAATCGCAAATGCAGTTATATATCAGTCATGCAACATAAGCCCGTAAAATAAGTAGTACATTGAGTAAAAACATCTCAAGTACCCAGGCTTAGATGCTATACACTACGAGATAGGTATATATTACCTTATAATCCTATGCTAAAACAACTCTTAGCCTCAGTATTTACTCCAATTGCTCATTTGTAACGGGATAATCCTAGGACTAAGTACTCAAAGAGTAGTTGTAGTATGGCTTGGTTTCTTATGGAACTAAACTCCATGTAGCTTGGATCTTCCGTCTGGCTAGAACATCTATTTGCGATCATATCCAAATCCTTCATGTAGTTACTCATGGTACATCAGAAGTAGTAGTGTAGTTCTCGTCATTGTTTCTGCATCTCCTAATTTCCTTAACACTTTATACAATACTCAGGTGAATCCCCTTTGAACTTCATCCTTAGGGTATTGGCATACTTTTCATAGTTGAATGTCGATGATTTACCACTATCATCAAACATCTTATGACTTCCTCCATCGCGAACTTATGATAGGGTTCTACTTCGTAGGATAGGGCTATCAATGATACCCTGTAGGTAACACCGACGTGGATGTAATCTCTTTGGTGTATCTACTGGTACAAGACAGTCTTAACTGGTCATACCAAGTTGAAAATAATTAAGATAGATGAATGTTATACCTATAGAATAGTAAATAAGAATATCTACTCCAGTTGGGTAAGGAAATGTGTATACAAGTATGACAGTATTATTCTCAGGTGAATAACCATCATAGTTGTAGAAATATAGAGTTTAGTGAAATATAATAACTCCCTATAGTCTTACCAACCTACAAGTCTCCTAAAAGGGTTTTAATCCTAAGGTTGTTCGCTCTGATACCACCTGTAGTGACCCAGCACACCACTGCATGTTGTAGTGTACAAGTCGTTGACATAATACTCACGAAAGGACCATTCCGTAAATATTACATCCTTCAGAGTAGTACAACAGAAACATAATCGCTCCAAGGTAACACTATAGGATTACAACACTATTCAATACAAAATCTCGAGAACCTCCTTTACAAACAGAAGTAGGTCTCGTGCAAAAGAAACTTCCAAAAGACTCAAGTCGAAGCACTAAGCTGGATACCAGCTCTACTTCTAACTCCCAATCCACAACTGCAGTTGTCACAGCCCTATCTATCCATCTGGAATCTCCGTGTCTAGAGTTGTGCTCCTCCATCCAATTATAGTCGTATTGTCCATAGGCATTGTTGTCGACGTGTCCACTGTTGCACTGTTGTCGCCACGCATCCGTTGGCAAAGTAGAGGTTGACTCCTTCAGGCCCACCAGGTTGATTTGACTCCTTGTCGAAGATCTCACCAACATCGCTATGGATTCCTGTCCTTCCTCTTCTGTCTCCAATAATCTAAGCAGGGGTCAACGGAGGAAAGAGTGAGCAACACGAGCGTTACTTAGCAAGTTCATATAATAGGAATAAGGTGTT
The DNA here is from genome assembly GCA_947311845.1 of Poa pratensis. Taxonomy (NCBI): domain Eukaryota; kingdom Viridiplantae; phylum Streptophyta; class Magnoliopsida; order Poales; family Poaceae; genus Poa; species Poa pratensis. Next base: position 24,574,435 of record CAMZMU010000051.1, on the reverse strand, counting down.
TTATGCACTAGCTACTATCCATACCAAAAGGTCATGGATGAACATGCATATCTTTGTAAAACATTTTTAGGAAAAGATTTATTTTATCTTCAGAAAACTATGCCCGTCATCCATTCACAGGTGCTAGGGCTTCATGGAGCCACCTTTCCTGCAGCGTTCGCAGCTCCTTCCCGGAACAGGGAGTAACATGTCACACTTTTTTACACTCTGCAGAGGTGTGTTACTTTACCCATAAGAGATCAACGCCTTGTTGCACAACCGGGCGATCTTTCCCGTCCACACTCTCTTTGGTATGGGGCCCAGTCGATGATCCAAGCCATTCGCCGTGCTTCTCTAACAACCCCGCATGCCCACCCAATTCATGCATAGCAGAATCACCCCTGGCTCTACCCCTCACGGTAGATACCTAGGCATCCTCTTGCAGACCATCATAGGCACCAGAGTCCATGGGCATTAAGGGGTCCCACCCATGTGCATGTAGTCCCGCAAGACCTACAGCGTACGGCTCTGGCTGCCCGTTGACATGCGAAAGGGAGAAGGTCACAGATGACTTTCCCGTCCCATTCCAAGTCTCATGGTTAACGCTTCATTTACGGCGCAAGAACAATGACGACATTGGTTATTAAGTCCTAGGTAATACTTTCCCGTGCAAATGGAACCTCCACCAACCACATCATACCATGGTTCCATCTGCCAGCCAACAATATTTATATATATATCAATTCACATCATTCGAAAATAGGTTTTACTTTTTCATGCAATGATAAACCATAGTATTTTGCATTTACTTTGATAAACATAATCAAGTAGGACATGAGAAAGAGTGAACTTTCCTTTTTGACTGCAAGATTATGCAGCCAAGGTCTTTGATGCAATAAAGACTCCAAAATCTGGAAAAAAGCATCATTGGTCCGGTAAGGACTAATGTTTGAAGAAGCAATATGCTATTATGCATAAATATGAGATGCATCGCTTAAAACCACGTAGCTAACTCTCGATGGTTGAGGGTTGTTTGAGTTTGGTGATTACTTTTAGATTAGTTTTGTCTTCAAGTTTACTTCACAGGAAAGATGAATTTAACATTCTAATTTTTAAGTACCATGTTAAACATAAGAATAAAGTAAAACAATATCATAGTATTAAGTGGTTGTTTTAGGGTTGATTATAATCTCTATGTTTGTAAAGAACATGTGTTGACTTCAATTAATTGAAGAAATGGTGTAATATTATTATTCATGAGTACAAAATAGAATAACTTTTGAAGAAATAAATAATATATACATTTGTTGGTATCATACCATAGTGATATTTATTTTATTTACTCAAGTACTTACTAACTTTTACTTAGCTTGGTTTATTTTGGATGAAGGATTTATTTTTAGAGTAGAACATTTTGCATTGCTTAATTAGTGTTTATCAATTTTTAAGTTGTTTCCTTTTTTCTTTACTTAACCAAAAAATAAGTGAAAGAAAGTTAAGTAATAAATGAAATATGTGAAACATTTATTCAAAGGAAACTTAGTAGTTCAAAGTGTTGTTAGATTTTTATACATAAAAGAATTGGCTATTAAATAATAGTAGATCAAATTTCATAAGCTTATAACTTCATTTTCACAATTCTGAAAAATAATCCTTATTAATTATTTTCTTAAATAAAGTATCATTTCAATTAATCAATTATTGAAATAATAACATTATATGTTATGGTGAAAACACATTTTAGAATTTGAAGTGAAACATGTGAAACATTTTACATGAAATTAAAATGTATCCAAATTAGCATTTCAAATTAATTACATATTTCAAATAATAACCAAATTGTTATTTCAATTTTAGAATGATTCAAATTTAATTAAACAAGCATTTTGTTTACACAAACATATAGATTCTATTTTTTTCTGATCATTTTCGTATATTATTTGTATTTTTCTGATTTAATATGATTTAGTTATGAATTTTCAAAGTTTAAATTCAAATTAAACAATTTCTAAAATTCTCAATTTGAGTTGGTCCCACCTGTCATAATTTTAATAATTACTAAATTAGTTTCTAAAATGAATATAATTCTGACAGTGGGGTCCACATGTCATAATTTTATTTATTTTTAAAAGAAAATTCAGGAAAATTTCTGATTGGCTCGCTGACGTCATGCTGACGTCAGCAATGGAGCAAGCCTCCTGTTGATCAAGAAATCGTCGAATTCGAGCTAATCCGAATGAATTGGCTAGCGTGAGAGGGCGCATACGACGCAGTGCTACACGGGCGACTAAATGGTGGCGGCGCTGGGACCAAATGGTCACCGGAGCACGACTGGCGTCGAGCTTTAGCATCGGCCGGAGGCAGTACACGACACGACGGCGAATCCTCGCGGTATGGACCAAATTGAAGGTACACAGAGGTGCGTAAGCTCACCATGAGCACGATGGACGGCTCGGTGGAGGACGGCGTGGACGGACGGCGACGTATCCGTGGTCGACAGCCGGCGGCCGGAGTTGAAGAAGACTGTGAATTTCTTCCGCTCCCGAGCTTCCCAGCACGCGCGAGTCGATGAGGAGGACGAGGCAGCCACGGCGGAGCTTCCTGGCTACTTGGAACACCTCGGCGAGGTCAGAATCGACAGCAATCGGCGGCGGATCGATGAAGTAGGGTTAGGGTTTCCGCTTGTTTTCCAGGGAGGAAGCAAGAGAGAGAGGCGAAGTGAGGAGGAGAGGGAGATGGGGACGTCTCCGCGGCCCTTATCCCCGCGCGGAGGCCAAGCAGGTGGACGCACGGCGGCTCGACACGGCGATGGCCTTCTGGCCGGAGGAGAAGAAGAAAACGAAAAGGAAATGCCATTTTGCAAAAAAAACCCTGGGTTTCCGGGAAATAGCAGAATCAGTGTAAACAGGCCCCTGGTTCCTGTTTTTGGACTGTTTTGAGGTTATTTAAATTACAGAGAAGTCCCTGCACAGTTTAGAATTTTATAATGGAGTTATTTCCATCTAAGGACTTAAATATTTGAATTCTTTTAGAATATTTGCATGATTTGAATTTATTTGAATTACAAAATGTGTTTGACATATTTGAGTTTATTTTACATTACTAAATTTGTAGCTTATAGTTTATATTTTTGTTAAACATTATTTGCATAAGAATTTATTTATTTCCATTTGATTATTTGGGAATTTGCATATTTTATTTAAACAGTATAAATTCATTTGGAATGGTAATGGTTTTGGTCATAATGGAATTTATTTTCTATTACAAAAGTTGTTTCTTATAACCTCTGTTTTTGTGGGACATTATTAACAACATGAATATGTATTTTGCTATAATGATCATTTGTGAGTATTTTGCATACTTTGAATTCATTCTCCAATTAAAAGGAATTTAACCAAATTGGATTTATTATTTACTCACAAATGTATAAATTGTGAGTTTTCTAATTGTGGGTTACATTTATAGCAACATAAATGGATACATATATTGCTATATTATTGTTTGTGAGTATTTGCTACTTTCAAAATTAATTAATATTTCTTACTTGAATTCACAAAGTAGATGGTTATAGATAATCAAACTATAGATTTCAATAGATGTCCAGGAGATGGATTAAGTGTTTGACGAAATATTGGGCAACACCCAAATTATGGTCCATCAGTATATGCATGAAGTCACACTGTGGTGCCTGCAGAGAATATGCACAGTGTTTCAACACAACTCCATGCCACACAGGAAATATTGCCTCAGTGGTTTTTAACTTGTGATACCTGACATCTTAATCATGTGAAAACATGATCATATGTGTATAGATACACAAGGTAATGATATCCTGCCTGTGATCAGGACTTATGGTAAAATAGATGAATAGAATGATGGGAACAGAATCATACTTGATTCTCTCACTCATACTGATAATAACAAAAATGATATTCTCCCTTATTAAGATCAAATTCTTATGTGTGTGGAAACAAGTTGCTTATACAAGAAATTATCAGTTAGTCCATCGGTTCCACTTACCACATGTCCAAATTCATCTCATAATGAGAATAAATTCTTGAACAAGCCAGGTGGCTCTTGTCACTGGATGAACTTGTGAACTCCTCTCCTATGAGACATGTCCACACTCACATGAATTAGTGAAGTAACTCATGTGATTTCATTAATTGGTGATAGAAGAATGTATATGTGTTTTTTGACATCTCAATTTGCCTTATGCATATAATAAGAATTTGTTGACAAGGTTGCTTGTCACCAAATTACTTTTCATATCCAAGTGGCTGAGATGTACTGAATTATCTGACCTTCTATTTATTTGTATAAGACACTCAATTGTTTGACCATACAAAAGTGATTTGTTAACAAGGTTATAAGGCTTGTTACCAAACTACTTTTATATAACACAAACATTGGAATATCATACTGTTTCTTGAGAGATTAATAAGAACAGATTATGATAGATAAGTTTTCAAATTCTTCACGGTAGATGGGCATAGGACTTCTATGCCTATCTGAGGAATCCTTTAGTCTTCTTGTTGATCTTCCTCTTTTCTTATGTTGCCTTCTCTTGTAGAATGATTTTGAGAAGATTGGGAGATAAGAAGATAAGATAGTCTTGATAGGATAAGTAGATCTAGATTAAAATTTAGTTTAGTCTATTATTCTCCTTCCATAAACTCCTTCTTTTCTTTTCTTTAAGATATGTACTTATTCGATTAATGATGTAAGTCATACTCATCATTTGATTTATAGTTTCTTGTATTATTCGTTTGTAACAAAATGTTTGAGAATTTAGATAAGACAAGATTTTGAAGTTTATAGCACTCATGTTGATGACTAAGTATAATCCACCAACATCAGCGAAACCTCGATGTAAGTTTCACAAGTTGGATTCCAAGTTTTTAGTTACTCGTCAAACTAACGTCATTCTCAACTAGCCTTTCGAGTGGTGGTTGAACACTCTATGACTTCGTTGAAAAAGTTTTAAATTTTTCCCGTATTTTCAGATGCATGCTATGCAAATGCACAAATCTAATTTAGCTTCTTTCTACTCTCTGAACTACGGGTCATTACAAAAAGCGCTGAACGTAGTCACGCAAGCTCTCATTCTCACCCTCCTTCATGCCGTGCAAGTCATTGATCGTTCCCGGGCGCTTGTAAGCTCCCTGGAAAGCCCCCAGGAACTGATTGCACAAATCGGGCCATGACTTGACCGACTGCGTGGGAAGATTGCACAGCCAGGACAAAGCTTCATCCTTAAGTGCCAATGTGAACCAGTTTGCCATGATTGCTTCATCGGGGCCGGCTGCGCGCATCGCAGTGACATAGATCTGGAGGAAATCTCTCGGGTTGGTCTTCCTGCCGAACTTGACGGGCATCTCAGGTCAGAACTTGTGAGGCCAGTGCACCACACGCAGTGCAGGCGTGAAGGCAGTGTAGCCTGTACTGATTCCCTCGTTCCACAGCCCATGTCGAACAACACCGGGCGGACGAACAACTGGCGCGAGCTCTCTTCCGAGATAACTGGAATCTTGCCCAGGAGGGCAGAGGATCCCACAGAGATATGATCTCCTGGATCTGCGGCGCGGTGATGATGAACATGAGGCGCGCCGCCGTGTCGAGGTGGGCGCGGAGCATCAGCACGGATTCCTGGCGCTGCCATGGAAGGTGCGCCACGGGCGCCGTAGGCTGGTCCATCCCCGGGAACATGTCCCGGGAAGGGAGCAGTCCGAGCTCGATGCGCAGCCCCCACCCCTTTAGTCCCACCCACGGAAGGCGCGAGGGAGGCCGCTCGGGGACGAGCGTTCATCTGGGCGAAGGTGAGCAGCTCGGCGATGTGGTTTGCCCAATTCTGGTAGCGCTCGGGATGTTCGTTCGCATCAGGAGCATGCTGGAGAAGAGATTGAGCAGCCACGATGGCTTCACACGTGCGACGGACCCCAGACGGAACAGGACCGGTCATGAAACTGTCGGCTCCGGTCACTCCTCCGGGTGGACCGTTTGTGTTGGGGATATATCTACTAGGGGTATCACCAGCATGGATCAATCCGGCTAGTCCAGGGTGGCCCGCAGTGGTGGTGAAGGCTTTGCCTACCGGGCGGCCCAGATAGCTGACGACCAAGGAAGGCGGATGCCGGCAAGGAGGAGGCCCAAGACTGAAGCCCATGAAGCCACCAAGACCAAGATGGAAGGCGGCATACTTGCCGGCTAGGTTTAGGACTCCGTATACTTGCTGGATACGTAATCACCTTGTAACCCTAGGTCCAGCCGCCTATATAAGCTGGACCTCGGGACGCCTTTAGGGCACGATACTGATACATCCAACTCATTGTAACCTGTTCACGGCGATATTGCCTTATAGTGAGTTATAGCAGCACGTAGGGCACCGCCACCGCCGTGGTGCCTGAAGCTGGGTAAACCGCCGTGTACAATCCCGACCTTGACGACGTCCACCTTCTTGCCCTACGTTCACCCTCGGCTAGCAGGACCCCGTCTCCTATCCAAGATGCCGATACGACGACAGTTGGCGCCCACCGTGGGGCCTAAGGCGTCAGGCGTCACGTTCCAGGCGGGAACTCTTGGCGGCATCGGCGAAACAATCGCCGTCGGCCGCGCTGTTCGCTACGGCGACAACCACTACATCAGCTGCGACGAGTCCTACATCCCCGCAGACGACTACATTGTCGGATGCGGAGTTGTGCCGTTTGGCGGCGTCGATGTGTTCATCGGCTACACTTCTGAGGCGTATGGGTTGCCGCGAATTTATTCGCCATCCCACCCGCCCTACAATCAAGACGGATCTGAGTTTGCCTCCTCTGAGGAGTCCGCAGATTCAGATCTACACTTTGTCGGCATGACGGGACTGGGATCAGACTCCCAGCCCAACAGTCAAGATCCCGAATCTATTCTTCCTGCACTCCAGGATGATGCGATGTCGGATGCCGGATCCAGATCTACCGTTCACGTCAACGTAGATTCTGATTCCGAAGAAGATTCTGCCAGCATGTTCGAGCAACGGGTCAAGCAGTGTTTTATTACACCTGATCCTCCGCCATCTGAGGCGGCTACGGGCTCTTCCGTCAACATGCAGCAGGTTTTTGTGGCGGATGTCACCGGCGCAGCTTCAGAGAAGGCGGCAACTGACGCCGCCAACCTGGGGACCCCGGCAACCGATCCACAGTTTCCAGAGCCTCCTGGGGCTCCAAAGAAGAAAATCTGGAGAAGGGCGAGCCCAGCAAGATAGGAAGCATGGCGGCTCTGGCGGAAGTTCTTCACACGCCGGTAAACGACAAAACCAATCCGGCTGATTTGGAGAAACTTCGGAACACCTTGGTGGAGCAAACTGAGTACCTCAAAAGCAAGCAAGCAGAGGTCCAGAGCCTCCTCGACGAAGCCAAGGAGGAAAACGCCAAGATAACTGCCAAGTGCGACCCCAAGCGCAATCTTTTCACCACCACCCCATTGCCCAAGCCGGCAGGACAAGTGGCGGAGAAGAGAGGTAGGAAAGGCAGGGATCATGACACCTTCAAATCCCCTGCCCAAAAGCTTGGTTTCGAGTGGGCTACAGCGCCGCAGCGTAAGGACAAGAACGGGGACGTCATCCTCGCAACACCTGTCCTCAACACTGCAGCCGCCTTGGACATCCTCAACAATGATGACTATGACAAGGACGAGAAGATCTACTACGCATCGATCCTTGCTCACAAAGCTCTAGAGCAGCAGGCCCGTGCTGATTCTCGCGCCGACATGGCGGACGCAAGGGGAGGAAAGTTGGAATCAAAATCCAACGCTTGCAAAGCTGCGGCCGGTGGCAACCCAGAAGATCCGTCCGGCTCCAGTAGCCACGGAAAAGGGAAGGACAAGGAGAAAGACCCACGCAAATCACCACCTCCAAAGGCAGCGTGATGAGGCATCCAGGACCGGCAACAGGCGCAAGGCCTCACCTCCACCGCCTAGGCGGGATGAAGGCGGAAGCAGGGGCAGCAAGCAGCCGCCAAGGAGTGGCGGCAACCGCGACGACGCCCCGCCGCCAAGAAGAAGCAGGGACCGCACACAGTCCCCACCACCAGTGCCCAGGCACGAAGGCGGAAGCCGGGGACACAACAATGAGCCTAGGCACAGCCGGGCAGCGCAGGACGAGCCCATGCTGATAGATCTGGCAAACAGCTCAGTCCGCAAGACGCGAGACATCGTCTCAATGACATCAAGGCTGGAAAGCAAGATGCCTATCTAGGACCTGAGTGCTTTGGCCCAGCCATCCGCAACGTTCAAGTACCCAGAGACATGACATCAGTGTCAAAAACTCATCAAAGGTACAATGGAGCGGACAAGCCAAACTCATGGTTGTCGGACTACGCGCTGGCAGTTGAAATTGCTGGAGGCAATGGCCTCGTCGCGCACGCTTCCTTCCCCTCATGCTGGAGGGGACAGCCCGAAGCTGGATCGAAAACTTGCCGGAGAAAAGCATTCATAGTGGCATGACATGGAAAAGGTGTTCACGCAGCACTTCCAAGGCACGTACAAGCGACCCAATACATACACAGATTTGGTTCGTTGCGTGCAAAAGCCAGATGAAACAGCTACAAGCTTCTTGGCAAGGTGGATTCAAACAAAGGCAAGCTGCGAGAACGTAGACGACAATCAAGCAATCCATGCCTTCACCACGGCCTCCTGAAGGGCTCAAGTCTCAGACATAAGCTCGTACGCATGCAAGTCAAGGATCTCGGAGTCATGCTCGAAGTAGCAGCCATGTACGCACAGGCGGATGATGATGCACGCGATGGAGATGGCGCACATGATATGGCGCCAAACAGGCGAGCAAGTCACAAACGCAAGGCTCCCCAGGATGACAAAGCCGGACCATCAAACGAGGTCGCCGCCGCCTTCGAAGGCAAAGGCGGCAACCGCAAGTGGAAAGGAAAGGGTAAAGATGGCGGCTCCAGCAAGCAGCGCCTGACATACGATCAGGCGAAAGCCTTGCCTGCCCAATCCACGCGTCCTTAGGCAAAGTCAACCACACATTAGGGGAATGCCGGTTCATGGAGGACTTCAAGAAGGACCCCGAGGTTGGCTGGAAATCAAAAAAGAGCAAAAAGGCTGAGAAGACAAAGAAGGAAGACGATGATGGGGCTATCCATGTCCGAGGATGAGGAACCCAAGCTGATGCGCAAAGAAAGGAAATATCCCAAGGTACATGGCCAATTGGTGTGCTTCCTGGGCACTCCTTCGGCAAAAGAAGAAAAGGCGGAGATGCGCGAGCTAAACGCCACAGTACCAGACGTTCCCCAGTATCTAGACTGGTCAGAGGAGCCAATAACTTGGGATAGAGATGATCATCCAGATCACGTTCCTCACCCCGGCAAATACGCCCTTGTCGTCGACCCAATTGTCGATAACTTCAGGCTCACCAAGGTGTTGATGGATGGCGGCAGCAGCCTCAACATCATCTACGCGGACACTCTGAAGCGCATGAACTTGTCGGAAAGCCAGCTTGACTATAGCAAGTCAAGTTTCATGGCATTGTTCCGGGAAAGCAAGCCAAGTCAATGGGAAGCATCAGATTGGAGGTTACTTTTGGGCCTGAGACAAACTACCGCTCGGAGTATCTCAGGTTCGAAGTAGTCCCCTTCAAAAGTGCCTACCACGCCATTTTTGGACGGCCAGCTTTCGCCAAATTCATGGCTCGCCCGTGTTACATATACAGCAAGCTGAAGATGCCGGGACCCAATGGTACAATTACCATCAGTGGCAACTTCAAGAAAGCAAAGGAGTGTGAGCGTGGCAACGCCGCCTTCGCTGAGGCAGTCCTCCACGCAGAGGAGTTAGCCATGTTGAAGAAAGAGCTCGATACATCACAGTTGCCGGAGCATGTAAAGACCGCTGAGCAAAAGAACACTTTCAAGGCGTCCGAAGACACAAAGAAGGCGGATCTGGTCCCAGGTGACAGCTCCAAGCAAGTCACCATAGGGGCTGGCTTGGACGACAAATAGGAAAGCGCGCTCGTCAGGTTCCTCCGTGAGAATCAGGACATCTTTGCATGGTCATCAGCTGACATGCCAGGTGTCCCGAGGGAACTTGCCGAGCACTCTCTTAACGTCTACGAAGGAGCCAAACCAGTGAAGCAAGGAATAAGACGCTACGGTGAGAAGAAGCGGACAGCAATAGGGAAGGAGATCATCAAGTTGCAAGAAGCCAAGTTCATTAGGGAGGTAGTACACACTGATTGGTTGGCAAATCCTGTAATGGTTCCAAAACCTAATAAGGAAATGAGAATGTGCATTGATTATACCGGTTTGAACAAGTGCTGTCCTAAGGACCACTTTGCTTTGCCTCGTATAGATCAGGTCATAGACTCCACAGCCGGCTCCGAGCTGCTGTGCTTTTTGGATGCGTACTCCGGGTACCACCAAATCAAAATGCGAGAATCCGACCAAATCAAAACAGCGTTCACTACACCCTATGGGACCTTCTGCTACATCACGATGCCCTTCGGTCTAAAAAATGCCGGCGCAACGTATCAGCGGTGTATGCAAAGATGCCTTCACGAGCAAATTGGCCGCAATGTTCACGTCTATGTTGACGACATTGCCGTCATGTCAAGAAAGAAGGCAGATTTGCTTGACGATTTGAGAGAAACCTTTGATAGCCTCCGGGTATATAGGATGAAACTCAACCCGAAAAAATGCGTCTTCGGGGTTCCTGCCGGCAAATTGCTTGGCTTTATCGTTTCCGAACGAGGATAGAGTGAATCCAGAAAAAATCAAAGCGATCCTCAACATATCCAGGCCCAAGGACCTGAAGGACGTGCAGCGACTTGCCGGTCGGCGGCTGCCGTCAGTCGTTTCATTAGCCGTCTTGGTGAGAAGGCACTGCCTCTCTACCGGCTTCTGAAGAAATCCGACAACTTCGAGTGGACAGACGAAGCAGACGCCGCCTTGCAGCAACTCAAGGACGCGTTAACGTCTGCTCCAATTTTGGCAGCTCCTCGTTCGCAGGAACCAATGCTGCTCTATATTGCCGCAACTAACTTGGTTGTTAGCGTGGTACTGGTTGTGGAACGCAAGACGGAAATTTCAGACTTGCCGGAACAACGTCCGGTTTACTTCATCAGTGAAGTATTTTCCGCCTCAAAACAGCGTTATCCGCATTACCAGAAATTGGTCTACGGTGTTTTTACGCCGCCAGGAAGTTAAGGCACTACTTCCAGGAACATTCAATAACGTGGTGAGCAAGGCACCTCTGGGGGATATCATCAATAATACAGATGCAACAGGCCGCGTTGCCAAATGGGGCATTGAACTTGCCGCCTTCGACATCTCGTATAAGCCCAGAACGGCCATTAAGTCTCAAGCCTTAGCAGATTTCGTAGCTGATTGGACGGAGGCCATGGACGAAGTACCTCTCCCTGAAGATGCATACTGGATCATGCACTTTGATGGATCAAAAATGCTCCAGGGCTCGGGGGCTGGCATTGTTTTAAGAAACCCTCAAGGAGACAAGCTTAGTTATGTGTTACAAATTCACTTCAAGGCAACTTCATGGCTTACACATTGCCAAGGAACTTGGCGTCCAGCGTGTCCTCTGCTACGGAGATTCAGATTTGGTGGCGCAACAGATACGTGGTACTTGGGACACAAAGAGCGAAACAATGGCGGCATATCGAGCTACCGTTGACGAATTCGCCAAGTGTTTTCTAGGCTACGAGGTCCGCCACATCCCAAGAGCTCAAAATGAGGCGGCAGATACACTTGCCAGAATGGGTCTGAACGCAAAAAGGTACCAAAAGATGTTTTCCTGGAACACCTACACAAGCCGTCAATTAAAGGAGCAGACCTCCTTGACCCAGAGTCGGCAGAACCAGTTGATAGTGCTAGCTATGCCGTCTACTTGGTAAAGCCGGATTGGACGACGCCATATTTGGACTTCCTGATCAATCAGGAGTTACCGGATGATGAGGTTTTGAAAAGGCAAATAATAAGAAGAGCCAAGGCATTTACAATAATCAAAGGCGAATTGTACAAGCGTAGCACCACTGGTGTTTACCAACGCTGCATTTCGCCCGAAGAAGGCAGAGAACTGTTGGATGAGATACATGCCGGCGTATGTGGACATCATGCTTCCTCACGCGCCCTTGTTTCAAAAGCCTTCCGACAAGGTTTCTATTGGTTGACAGCCAAGCAAGATGCAGAAGACATTGTTAAAAGATGCAGGGGCTGCCAACTTTATGCCAGACAATCACACATGCCGGCTCAAGAGCTTAAAACAATACCCATCACATGGCCTTTCGCAGTCTGGGGCTTGGACATGGTTGGTCCGTTTAAAACGGCGCCTGGTGGCTACACACATTTACTTGTGGCTGTAGACAAGTTCACCAAATGGGTTGAAGCTAAGCCTATCAAAAAGCTAGACGGCGCCACAGCCGCAAACTTTCTGTGGGGAATAATCTCTCGGTTCGGGGTGCCTCATAGCATTATCACCGACAATGGCACTAACTTGTCGCAAGGCGAAGTCGAGGAATACTGTTATAAGCATGGTATCCGCCTAGATCTAGCCTCAGTAGCGCATCCGCAGGCAAACGGTCAAGTAGAGCGTACAAATGGTTTAGTCCTACAAGGAATCAAACCACGTCTCGAAGTACCATTGCACAGAGCGGCTGGGGCTTGGGTGGATGAATTGCAGTCTGTCCTTTGGAGTTTACGCACAACTCCAAACAGATCAACCAAGTTTACTCCTTTCTTCTTAGTCTATGGCGCAGAAGCAGTGTTGCCAACCGACATGATGTACGATTCTCCCAGAATCCAAGCCTACGTCCAGGAAGACGCAGAAGATGCAAGACAGGATGGCCTTGACCTACTTGATGAAGAACGAGATGTTGCCCTTGCGCGATCCGCCATCTATCAGCAAAGTTTGAGGCGTTATCACAGCAGAAGGGTGAGGCAACGAAGTTTTAGAGTGGGTGACCTGGTTCTCCGCCTAATCCAAGATAGAAAGGGCTTGCATAAGTTATCCCCGCCTTGGGAAGGACCTTTTGTGGTCAGTAAGGTGTTGCTCAATGGTTCTTATTACTTGGTCGATGCACGTGACGGATACAAGAAGAAGCGAGGTCGCAAGCGCAAAAGGAAGGTTGACGACAAGTACGAAGAAACCAAGCGACCCTGGAACATTGAGCAGCTACGTCCTTTTTACACTTAGCAATTTCCACATTGTAATAAGTACTATATGATTATGAAATAAAAGTCTGTGGTTTGCTCATTCAGTTTTGGGATCATGCCATCTTTTGTCTTTTCTCGCAATCATATATCTGTTGTCATAAAAGTTACCAAACAAAATAAGTTTTGCTCCGTGCTAAGGTCCAAACTTTTTGACATTTGCCGTCTGCCGGCTAAAAACGCAAACAATCTTTGCACCGCCTAATATGCTTATCTGTCTGTTTGTGTGTGGGTCGCCTAGTAGTATGTCGTTGGCACCAACATGCTGGCTTTGGTCTCTGAGTCTAAATTAGTTGGTATTGCACCTGGTTGGCTCAGCTAAAGTAACTAAGATGAGGTTCCGCCAACATATGAAAAAGCTAAACATGCAGGCGAGATACATATTAAGGCGGGCCACTTAAGTAAGCCTACCGCCAAGTGTAGCATAAAAGTTGGCCCATAAATATTTACAACCCAAAATAAAGTTTTATGCGTTAACAGATTAACGCAGTGTTTTGTGCTGCCTTTGCAGGAGGAGTCTAAGGGATTGCCGCCTTGGTAGAGCTGGTGGAGAGATCCTGGGGGCTGACGCCGGCATTCTTGGGGCTGGCTCCGCCATCCTTGGGGCTGCGCTTGTCGGCTCCGGCTTCGCCTTCTTCGCCTCGGGAGCTTCAGGATCCGCCAAGGAGGGATCGGCTACGGCAACATGCGGGTCCGGGTGTTCCTTGTAGAACTTGCGGATGTCAACCATGTTGGCAACCCGGGTCGCATAGCCGCGAACAGACCGCAGCACGTCCTGCATCACGATGGCTTGGTTGTTTTCGTCTTCGGTGGGGAAGTACTCGGTGACTTGATGAATATCAGCCTCCGGGTACCACGCTGTGGGGACCCCGACTAGCTGTCCGAAATACCCGATTATGCTTAACACAACGATCCCGTGATCAGTCTGTCGTTGCACATAATCCGAATTGGATACCAAAGTTTACATCCATTACAGTACCGAATAGAAAGTCTTGCATAAATGGTCATTTAGACCAAGTTCTTACATAGGTGCCTTCAAGGGCCAAACCAAAATATCAGCGGAAGCTACGGCGTAGTAGACATCGTATCCTAACGACGACAACCCGACAGGCAGCTGACTTGTGGAGATCCTTAGTTGGCGTAGAAGTCGCCATATCTTGCTCGGCGTAGTGCTCCTCCTCATAGTCTGGCTAGGTCAATAGCCAGGGACGAAACCAATATGAGTACATTTGAATGTACTCGCAAACTACCCCAACATGAGTATGCACTAGTTTTATTTTAGTTGACAACTTTTATTTATTTTAAACATCTCTATATCTTTATTGAAAAAGGTAAGAAGAGTTTTATAACTATTTTTGAAAGAAACCACCATCTCATTTGTTCTCCAAAACTCCTCCTGTTTCTGACCAGGGCTCACCATGGTCCATCTATTTCAACAACTCATACCACTCCATGTGGTATAGCTGTGTAACACCATCTCCAATTCAGTTTCTTTTAAACTTAAAAACTTTCCACAAACTTGCACATGGTCAAAGTAGGGCCTCCCAACTGTCCATATCCGAGGACTCGGCTATTCGAATAGTTTTACACTCTGCAGAGGTAGCACGCTTTTCCCACACCCATCCGGCAACTCATCGTGTCCGCCACGTCTCGCCATACAAGGTGTATGCGAAGTAAGCCGCCGACCATAGCCTATCCTTTACTCATGCTATATAGGATCCTCCCCGTATGACACTTCCAACACACTTAACCCAGCCCTTCGGAATCTAAGTGTGAGGACTCATAGGTTTTGTCCGCGGTTTATGTGGAACCTTCAATCCTCCCTCCTTATCTTTCACAGAGTTTGAGCGAGGACCCGGGTCAGGGGTAGACCAACACACTATCCCCTCATGCATGACGGAGTCATCTTCGTCGATGAGGTACCAGTACTAATATGAGCAAACTATATGGCTAAGCCTTTTTCCCATATGTGGTGGATGTGGTCGCACAGGGTATCGATGGTTGACGTAAGTACAAGGACACACTGTGCATTTTTCATAAAACACCATTTTCCTCCTCTCCATTCCAACACCGACATCTCGGTATTTCATAATCTCACAAGTAATTTCAAAGGAGTTTTGAACAAAACATAACTGTTTTTCCCATCCTATAATTTGATATAACTATCTTATATTTCTACATAGGTGGCAAAATAATTTCCATATACTTTTGAAATGGGTTTTATAAATCTTGCCTTGAGTAAAACATGTTATGAAAGTAGATGCATATTTTGTAGTGCAAGCTCAGAGAATAGCTTGCCTTGCTTGGCAAAGTGATCTTGCTCTTGTTCTTCAATTTCAGCAAACTCTCCTTCCTCGATATATCCGTCAATGTTTTCGTCTAATTAAAAACAAACAATGCAAACAATCACTAAGCTATACAAGCAATCATCTCAACACAACAATCATGAACATCACACATAGCTACTGCACACATCAAACCACACAATTTGGTTTCAAAAATATTGAATTAAACATCATTTATTTATGTTCAACATTATGGCAGAAACTTGTGGAACATGTTTAATTCAATAACTTGAGTTCTGTTGGTCAAAAAAATACAAACTAAAATTCTATGGAAAGCTACTGATGTGTAGAAGACAACACAATTTGATTTGGTTCAATTGGAGTTACTAAACTCCTTACACATTTGTTTGAATCCAGAAGCTTATTAATCAAGTTTTGGCTACCATTTAAATTCTATTGCTTCAAAAATTAAATCCTTTTAGGGGTGACTAAACATGGCTAAATGTGACCTAACAAAATTGGTCCTAATTCATTTGCGTTAACCAATTATCATATTTAAATGTTGGAGTGCAGAAGGGTGTTTAAACTTCAACTTTGTACTAAACAAATCCTACTGCACAATTAATTCTACCAAAATTAAGGAAGCTAATACAAGGCAGTACTAAGCTAACAAAATTGGTTTGGAATTATTTGGACTAACAGAGTATCAGAAAAAAACAAGTTTAGAATTTAAACCTTCTGTAGTATTTTTAATAATACTTTTTATTTATTTAATTAAATGGAATGAATCCAATTGGGTTGGTTAAACATTTTGATAAGCTTTCCAGAACAATTCAGTTTGATTTATTTTAATTCCTAAATCTCGAGATATTGAATTTCAAAGTTCATATCAGTACTGATTTCATATTTTCCATTTTAAACAGAGAAATCCAGTTATGTATAATGTTTAAAATCTCTGACCAGTGGGGCCTACATGGCAGCGACACAGCGCGCGCGGAAAATGATTAAAAACCTGACGAGCGGGGCCCGCCCGTCAGTCTCTCTCTCTCTCTTTCTTTTCTAATCGAAGCGGTACGCTACCGTTGGATGGAGATCCAACGGCCCGCAACGAAACCATCGGCGACGACCATTTCTGGGCGGCGCCGTGGCTCCCGGCGACGGCGAGCTCGCCACGGCGACGCTGGAGTGGAATCGAGGCGAGGGACGGCGTAACTGCTCTCCTCTGCGGCGCCGCGGCTGCAGAGGCACGGGAGCGAGGGAGAGCGCGGCCAGGGGCCTGGGGAGCGCGGAAACGGCGAGCACGGTCGCGGCGACACGGCGATGGTCGTCGGGGTTGAAGTCGACGACAATTTTGCAGAAAGCCCCCTGCTTCTTCTTTCTTTTATTTTCCAGTTTCTTTTTAATATCCAGAAGCTTTTCTGGGATTTAATTGGGGCACTTACACATTTTAGAAAAAATTTGCGAATAATTGTGGGGCCTCCCCATAACATGTAGAAGCTCCACAAAAATTGGCTTTGCAAAATAAAATGTTTTGCATCATTTTCTTTCATAGGGTTTTGAATTTAGTAAATTGATTTATTTCAAATTGATTTTACTTTACAATTTTAAAATTAGTTTTAAAAATAGCATTGAAGAGGGAAAGTAGTAAAAATCAAAATGGGAGTGTTTTACATTACAACTCCACTGACTTTTGGTTTGAAATTAATTGAGTTTGTTACTTGAAGAAATTCATGTGACAACTTGTCACTTTTATTTTTCCTTCTCTTTGTTTATTTTTCTTTCTTATAACTTTATTTTGTTTTCTACTTTTTCTTCAAGTGTTCATTAGAGCAAGCAACACACACAACAAGGACAAACAACTTAAGTAACAAGAAGCAATCAACACACAATAAACAACAAAAGTTTTTGTTGGCTCTCATTTTTGGAATATAATATTGATAATATTTTTGGGATGTTACACACACGCCGCCGTCATTGCCAATGCCAACTTGGCGCCGCCTCGTGCTGCTGAGCGTAGAGTGCTGTCGTGTTCGGCTGCCGCCTTCTCCAGCAGGTTCGGCAGAGCATCGAAGACGACGGGATCACCGTTTTCCCCAGGGTAGAACTTGGCGGCAAATGCTTTGCCTACGCCGACGATCTGGTTGACGATTTCGCCAACTTTCAAGATTCGGGCAAGGCGCGGCGTTGTAGCCAGGTCATCTCCCAAGCTAGCCGGCACTGCACAAACACAAAGTTACACACTGCAGCTTCAAGTTTCAAGATTGCAAAGTGGCAAAGATGAAGGATTGGAGACATACCCAAAACATGGTCGTGGATGGCGTTGACCTCATCCAGATGGTTCTCAAGCGTTTCTTGAGCTAGCTGGACCGCCTTTGACAGTTGGTCCTGCTGCTCCTTGGCGTTCTTGTTCACCTGGTCAAGGTTGTTGCTCATGGCCTCAAGTTGTCCAGTCAACTTGCTAACTTCGGTAGCATGGGCCAACGCACGCTCATCCAGCTCCTTGGCGTGATCCGCCTTCAGTTTGGTCACCAACCCGGCAAGATCTGCAGCTTCGTTCATCAAAGCTTGCATGTCAGTGAGTTCTTGAGATATCTTGCGCAGTGTTTAGTAATTCTACAAATAAAAAGAAAAGACGACTAAAATACTTGTCGGAAAAGAAAAAGAAGTCGGACGAAAAGAAGGCAAAGAAAGCTTTGTCACCTTCATCCTTCTTGCAAGCTTCTTCCAAGCTCGCAATTTGGGCGTTCTTCAACTCCACGTCCTGCTGCAGTTCCTGGCATTCCTTCTTCTTCATCTCTTGAGCACAAAATAGCTCAAGATTGGAAGCAAGAACGGCCTGCATGCGCGAAAACAACATTATGGTTAGCACTATTTAGTCAGCGAGACCACCTTGCCAGCTAAAATTTTCAGCTGCCAAAGTGCTCGGGGGCTGGGACCATAGGCTATTTTACCTCAAGTTGTCCGTGCAGGTGTCGTGGAGTTCGTCCATGTGCGCGTACCAGTTGCGGGTACCGTCACGCATGGTCTTCAGCTTTGCCGGGGGTCTTGCAACCCTTTGCCAGATTGGGAGCCAGGATGGGAGGACGATCCGCCTTGTTCGGCCGCCATCTGGTCATCCATCTCCTGCTTCATGGCAATAAATCGAGCGGCATCACTAGCCGAAGCTTCAGCCGTCTTGGAAAAAGTGATGCCGGCAACTGATCTTGCCCGCCATCTTCTCCGTAGCCGCCTCTGCGGTACCGGCAGCTGTGTACGTTCCCTGGCATACAACCACGGGAACGCCAGCTGTGACGTTGTCAGCGCAGCAGCTGGAGAGCGTGGTGGCTTGCCCCTGCCGGCAGCAATCTTCAAGTTGGAGCGGAGTTTGGGCATGGCAGGCTTGCCCCTGTAAGCAGAAACATGCAAGTTTGTCAGCACAAACATATTAAAATATCCAAGTCAGGGAAGCCAAAGTTTGCTTACCGCTTCAAGGGGACGTTCCCCACGGTCTCATCCTCTGCATCGACAGAGGTGGCCTTCTTCCTCTTCTCCAAATCCTTGGTGGAGGAGCTCAGCTTGCGCTTCTTCGACTTGCTGGCACCTGTATCGTACCATTTGGAGCCAACTCGTCCTCTCCCAAGGTTTGCAGCTGAAAAGGAAACAAGACAATATTAATCCAGTACCTAGTGGGCAAGGATGTTAGTAAAATAACAAAGTAGCTTTGACTTACCGCTGGGGCTGGGTTGTCATGGGTGAACATGGCGACGCCTTCAGCAGCCTTCACCGACAGAGGCTTGATAAGCTCTCTAAGCTGGTACTCCAAGGCATCTTGATCAAGGGTGCTGTTGCCGGCGTCGTCCGCCTTGTACTACTCGCACATCTTCAGTGGGCGATGGCGGAGTGGCATAATCTTCCTCGACACCCAGCAAATGACGGTGTCAACTCCGTCTAGTCGTGGAGCCAACATGTCTTCGTCAAGAACTCGATCCGCCTAACGGCAACTCGAAGTTCCGCCGGCAAGCTGCTGAGCGGCACCTTTGCCGTCCAGCAAGCCTTATGGGTTGGCGGACCGTTGACGAAGGCTGGCATCCCTTGCGTGCTGCCAGGTGTCGGGATGTCCTTGCAGTAGAAGAAAGTGCTGGTCCAGTGCTTCACCGACTCGATGTATGGTATCTTTGGGTACCAGTCGGTTGGCGGCAGTTGAACATGACACTACCACAGGTTGCTAGGTGGCCGCCTGGTATGGTTTGCCGGCCACATGAAGCAGTACTTAAACAGCTCTATGGACGCAGCTATGCCTAAGTACCCTTCGCACAAAGCCTGGAAGCCGGCTAGCATCCTGCTGAGTGCTCGCCATTTGGGGGAGAGTGCGCCGCTCGTGCTCGCCGGAGTTGAGTACGAGGAGTTGAGCTCGGGAAGGTGAGGAGGCCACGGTGGGTGCGCGAATGAAGAAGAAGTGCATCGATGTGCCCTTTGGGGTATTTATCCCCACGCGCCAAGATCCGTGCCTGAGATTGGGGGACGCGAGATTTCCGCCACCCCACGATTTGCACGTCGTGGCAACGGCGTCTGCGGCCTCGCTCCGATTTCTGTGCGTAGTGGAGAAACCATCATGACGCATGCCCAAGTCCAAACTGTCGTGGACTGCATGGCGTCATCCGTCAACATTTGACGGGTCCAGTCAATTGACAAGACTGGTGCCAGGAAGATTCCTGACAGTGGTCAGGCCGTCTTTCCCATGATGGCGGCAAATTGTCCGACTACTTTAGGCGGACCGCCGCTTACTTTCAACTTTGGAATGCTTCAAGCTCTTCAGACGCTTACAAGACAAGGCGGACGTTGCCGACAAAAGAAGATGGCGCCTGAAGAACTCGAACCCTCCCAGGGGCTAATGTTGGGGATATACCTACTAGGGGTATCACCAGCATGGATCAATCCGGCTAGTCCAGGGTGGCCCGCAGTGGTGGTGAAGGCTTTGCCTACCGGGCCCCAGATAGCTGACGACCAAGGAAGGCGGATGCCGGCAAGGAGGAGGCCCAAGACTGAAGCCCACGAAGCCACCAAGACCCAGATGGAAGGCGGCATACTTGCCGGCTAGGTTTAGGACTCCGTATACTTGCTGGATACGTAATCACCTTGTAACCCTAGGTCCAGCCGCCTATATAAGCTGGACCACGGGACGCCTTTAGGGCACGATACTGATACATCCAACTCATTGTAACCTGTTCACGGCGATATTGCCTTATAGTGAGTTATAGCAGCACATAGGGCATCGCCACCGCCGCCGTGGTGCCTGAAGCTGGGTAAACCGCCGTGTACAATCCCGACCTTGACGACGTCCACCTTCTTGCCCTACGTTCACCCTCGGCTAGCAGGACCCCGTCTCCTATCCAAGATGCCGATACGACGACAGTTTGGCGGGTGGACAGACCCTGCTCGTCGCGGAGGAGGTGGAGGGATCTCTCCAGCGCCCTCGGCACCGGCGGCTTCCCCTGCACCTTCCTGTGGCACCGCATCAGGAGCACGAGCCGCCTCAGGTTGAGGGGGAGGAGGCATGGCTCCTTGTGCAGCAGCTCCGCCTCAGCCTCCGGGACAACCTCTGGTGCGGCCGCCGGTGGCGGAGGAGGCGCGGCCGCTGGTGGTGGAGGAAGCGGGTATGATGGCTCGAAGCAGAACTCTCCGCCTCCGGAGTAGGAGAACGAGCGCGTCGAGCTTGAGCGCGCGTAGCTCGCGCAGTAGCGGTTTTAGAGGCTCCTCTCCTCCTCCTTGGCGGCATCGCATCAGATCTCGATGAAGCCGAAGAAACTCGCTAGATCACTTGCGCCCCCTACCTGGCGCGCCAGATGTCGTGTCCGAAGTCACGAACACCGGAGGTCGAGAGACCCCCATTTAGAGATTCGGCGAGGGGTGCGAGGAGGATCTGAGCGAGTTAATGACGATGCAGAAAGTAGAACACACAGACAGTTTACCCAGGTTCGGGCCGTTGTGAAGCGTAACACCCTACTCCTGCATGTCTAGATATATGGCGGAGGTATGCATATTCGGGTTACAATGAGTGTTCCCGGGACCTTCTGCTCAAAGACAGGATCGAGATCTGATCCTGACTTTGTCTAGCTTTCTCTTGGAATGGATCGTCCCCCTCTCTGGGGGTCTTGGTCCTCCTTTTTACGTCAAGGGGATACCACAACAACCTGCCAGTTGTTCTACCTACCCTTTTCTGGATAAGGACAAGTATCATTAGCTTTTCTCCTGTCCGCGCACATGCTTGGTCTCCTTTGCACTTTCCCTGCGAAGCTCTCGTCCCGCGATCAGCCAAGCTGGCAAGTCACGCTGTAGGATTCACGGGAACCCCCTGTTCCCGGGTGCGACACTCGCTATGTTGGTCCCTTCACCATTCTCGCTAAGCGTGGGAAGCTAGCTTATCAGTTGGAGTTACCTTCAACTTTTCCAGATGTCCATGATGTGTTCCATGTCTCCCAACTTAAATGTTGCTTCAAAGATCCCATCCGTGGTGTTGATCACGAGGCCCTCGATCTTCAGCAAGATCTAACATATCGAGAGTATTCTATCCGTATCCTTGATGAGGCTAAATGAAAAACCCGTCGTCAAATTATGAAGTTCCTTAAATTTCAGTAGTCTCATCATTCCGAGTCTGAAGCAACCTGGGAACGAGAAGATCGCTTGCGATTTGAGTACCCTCTCTTTTCTCTCAAGGTTAGAATCTCGGGACGAGATTCTTGTAAGGGCGATAGAGTTGTAACAGCCCATGTTTGTAATAAAGACAACTTGCACTCATGAGCATCTTGTAAAATTCACAAGAATTTTTTTGCATCTTAAATAAGGAGTAACTTATTAAAAATGTTATAAACTTCTCCTATTTTTAAATGTGGTTCAAAATCCCCAAAAATTCAAACTAAAAATATGGGGAGCTTCTTTACATTACTAAAAGCCTCCATGATTTTTGTCCATATTTTTAGGCTACTCTAAATGCCCCTAAAAATTCCTAGAAGTTTCTGTTTTAAATTCCCAGGGACTTCTTTGTAATTTCCCAAAACTTTAGAGACCTTTTTGCAAAACCTTGCTTGTCTTCTTCTTCCTCTGCCAGGCAGGCACGCAGCTCGCCGGAGACGCCATGCCACCTCTTCACTGCCTCCTAGCTCGCAAAGGGATAAGCCAGGAGAGGCCGTGCTCTGTTTCCCCTCGTCCTCACTCGCTCGCTTCCTCTCTCCTTCTCCCCTTTCTCCTACCTCGCACGACCGAGCTACCACCGTCGTCGCCGACGCGTCGTGCCGCCGCTCTGCTCCATCCCCTACGAATTGAAGCGCACAGGAAGCTCCGCCACCTTCTCCTCTCCATCTCCATCAAACACCGCGTGCTGGGATGCCCGAGGCGTGCCGGAATCGCCGCCGCCGTGGTCGTCGTCTTTGGGAATGGCCGCCGCTCGCCGGCGCTCGATTCACCGCCTACCGACCTCCTCCGACCTCGCCGAGTCCTCATCGAGTTCGTGGTGAGCTCACGGTCCCGTAGGACCTTCCCCTTGTCCTCCCCGTGCTCTCTGTGGCCGTGGCCGTGCTCGCCGGCCGTCCGCCGCCGCGGATTGGTCGCCGCCGCGAGCCCGGCGACCTTTTGGTCCGGCTCCGCCGCCACTCGCTTCCCCCACCCTCTCTCACGGATACGCGCGACCCAGCCTCGCGCGTCCGGGAGCGAGCGGGCATGTTCGCCGGAGCACGGCAGAGCAGGGCGTGGCCGCCGTCGCGTGTGTCACACGCTGACGTTTGGGCCCCGCTCATCAGATTTTTAATCTTTTCTATAAATATTTTCATAAATAATAAATCCCTGACATGTGTGTCCCTCTGTCAGATTTTTAACAATTACAGAAAATGCTGAAAACTGTAAAATTCATATCTTTTATTCCGTAATTCAGAAAAATGCAAATAATATATCAAAATTTGCAGAAAAATGAACCTACACAACTAATGCATTTCCATGCATGATTAAACAACTTTGAACAATGTTAATTAGAATAATTAATATAACCTTTTTATGTTAATTATGGAGCTTTTGGAAATGACATCTGTTAGTCATTTCAACTCCATTTAAATTGATCTTCATGTCCTAGGATACATTTCAATATCTTTAATTTGTCATATCATCCATATTGTTTGCAGTGCATCGACATCGTATGTTGATTGCTCTTTTCCTTTTCCGATGTTTGGTTCTTATCGATAGAACACGAGTCCGGAGCTGGTTCTGAGAGCACCGAAGATCAATATCCCGCTGTCAACAACAAGGCAAGCGTAACCCAATTTTTGAGCATTTCTATCCTATGTTTCCCCCAATTATTTTGAGTCCTAGAATACAATATTGCATACGATTCAACTGTCTTTTGTCGATAATTAGAGTAACCTACTCTGATGCATACCAGTTGTAGTCAACTATATATCCTGATCCACTGCTCCTAGCATGACTAGGTTTTGCTTGTATTGCAGCTAAGCCTGTTATATATCTTATATGCTTAGCCATGCCTAGCTTTGCAAGCTAATTCAGTTGGAAGATGAATCAGAGCTGATAACGAATCTAGCATGATAGGATGAAGTGGTAAGATGAAGTGAAGTGTGATAAACATGCTTAAATGCTCTGGTGGGAGGCCACAGTTGTGGTGCCTTGTCCTGCTAGCCGCCCTTAGGACCCGAGTTTTCGTACCTTAATCCAAGACTGAGCGTACAACCATGCGAGGCCCTCCAAAGGTTCCCTCTCGACTAACTAACTTGCCCAGTCTTGCCATGAGTCACATAGTTCGGGTGTTCCATTTGCCCATACGCATCGAAAATGTTTTAAAGGAGTAGGAGGTGCATAGAGCATATAGGTGCAGCCAGGTTGCTTGAGGACGAACTCTCTAGTAAACCAACCCTGCCATGCAACAAACGGGACCGCGTCAGAGAACGGCCGTCTTACGATGGCGGACTTACCCCTTTTGGAGTGACTCATGGTTTAGGCGAAAGCAAGGTAAAGGTCGTGGCCGACCACCCTCTGCCAGCGTTCCCCGGAAGAGCGCCAATCTAGTGGCATTAAGAGTCGGTTGGTACATGTGGTAAACATTGTGGACCCCTGCAGGGTTTAATCTATTTGAATAGCCGTGTCCACGGTTACGGACAACTTGGAATTAACGGGCGAGATCATAGACAACATGATCCTAACTTAAAATTGCCAAACAAGTGTTGCTTATGATGATTCGGAAGCTGCTACTTGATCTGTAGAGCTGGTGATACGCTCTCTTACCTGTTTTATAACTTCTCAGTAGACGATGCCATGGTTCTGAGTCTTTTGAAAATGAAAACTGGCTTTATGCAAAACAGCCCCACAGAAAGCCTTGCTATCTCAAGCATCGAGCTAGTAGCTCTAGTAGGTATTGCTGAGTACTTTTGTACTCACCCTTGATTCGTTGACATTTTTGTTACAGGTGAGACTGTCTCGTGCGATGGAGGTTTCTATGCTGACATAGACTTCGATGAATAGCTATGGGGTTCCCAGTCAGCAGCCTAAGGCTGCGGGAAATGGGTGGATGTCGTTATGTTCTGGCCTCTTAGGCCTTTTGCTTATCTTGTTGTTTAGAACAACATATTTTGCTTTCCACTGTGTGATGTAATGTTGGGTCATGCGACCTCTGCTTGTAACAAGATGTTATCTTATGTTATGAGTTGTAATATTAATACTCTGAGTTGCAGAGTCTGTGATGTACCATATGTTATGCAGTCTTGATCTCTTTATTATACATTGATAGTTGTGCCTGTGTTATGGCATCAATCGAAGTGTTGTGTTGCCGATGATCCATTCCGAGCAACGCCTGCCAAAGGTTTTGGTCTGGGAGCGGTGTGCCCAGTAACCTTCGGTTGTATCACATGACCAGTGACACATAGCATCTTTGTATAGTTCTGGGGTCAGGGCGCTCACATCCGATGACTTCACCACATGAACTGCCATCTTTGTATAGGGCCTATGCCTCTCTAAGATAATAATTTATATTTGTTTTTTGGTCGTTATCTTATCAGATGAAGTGCGATTTTTGCGGCAGCGTAGGAGACGTTTGCGACGAAAGCACGAAGAATGCCAAGGAGTTCTACCTCCAGCTATGCAGCAACTTTCAGAAGTACTTGGTAAGAGTTTCCTTCTCTACTCACTAAGTTATTATCTCGAAGAACATACTCTGTCGTGGTGTGTCACGGCAGATGCCATGGGGATGGCTTAAGTGTGGGCTCGCTTGGGCGTTGGGGGAACCGGGGAGGGTTTGCGCGCTCACGTAGCACGCATGAAGAAGAAGCAAGAAGTCGCAAGAACCAACAAGAACAGAGCAAACCAAGAACAGCAAAGAACACCACGATGTACCCTGCTTCGGGGCCCTCTTGTGGAGGTAACACCCCTACTGCAGCTCTAGCCTACTCTCTTATATCTCAAGTGTTTACAAGTACAGAGTGCTCCCTGAGCTGTATAATGAACAATGGAGAGAGCTCCAGGTAGAAGATGAAGCTTGGGGGGAAATGATGCTTACAATGGTCGATCCTTCTCACAGGAGAAGGTGGTGTCGCATATATACAGTAACCGAATTACCCTTTTGCCCCTGGCCGCAGAGGACAATGGCAAGGACAAGGAGAACAGGACAAACACTGGCCACTGTCACTCAGCCCAGCTCACCCTCTGTCCACCACAGGCTTATCTTTCCTCTTTGAGCTTAAGGCAGTGTAGACCACAGTAGCCTAGGCACTGCCCCTTTCCCGAATTGGCCGAGTCAGCGCCTAGGGGCTTGTGACCCGGAAAACCTGTGGCTGTACCTTGCTGTCTTCTGAGCCCCGGTCAGTAACATTACAGTGCCCGTGACTTTTACTGACACTACTTGGCCCCTGTGCAACATCCGAGTTGCCCTACCCGGGTCCTTCCTGACGGATCCGGATAACTTAGCCGGTCTTCTCCCTTGGATCCGGTTAAACCTCACCGGATCCCCTTTGGTCCTTCCTTTTACACTGGCTTGAAGTAGGACTGACCGAATCCCCTTGAGATCCGGCCCAAGTGACCCGGCTAACCTTGATCCGGTTAGACCTTAACTGTTCATAACACATCATCTTTGCCCTACCCGGGGGCAGCCCCCCGACAGTAGTCCCCGAAGCTGGTACGGTCCTACAGCCTCGGCTGAAGGGCCGTTCCAGATTCAAAACCAACATCACTAACCGGATCACTTCTAGCTGTCACCGAATTTTCCGGGACATTTGGCAGGAAAAGCCTGTGCAAAGCCGTATAACCCGGGTTGTCAGCTCGTTATCCGGATCCACCGGGTATTCGAGTGTGTTTGACCAGAAGACCACGTCTCCTCGTTTCCTCCGTTGACCAGCACATAGGATCCTCCCGCCGCTTAGAATTCTATTGCCTCGTGTGTGCTTGGAATACACGGCCATACTGAAGGCCACAGAATTCCAGGGTGCAGTTATTGCACGATACTCCGAAAACCGCGCAGCAGTGGGGGCAGTTACCGCTGGAGGCTATAAATGTGGGCGAAGGAACCTCCTCTTCTTCTTCGCCTTATTCCCTTACTCGTCCGCTCCGCCGTCGCCGCCGCGATCTCGACCTCCAAACTCGCCGCGCCGGGGACGCACAGCGCACCAGAGCAAGACCGCCGGAGCCGCGCCTCGCGCCCATCTCCGCCATTTCTCCGTCGAACTCCTCCTTCGAGGAACCAGCACTGTAAGTTCTTCCTCCTCTCGCCATAGCCACCGTGACGAGTTCATACTCTTGAAATACACACGCCTGTTCTTGCTAGATCGATGCGTATCTAAGCCATGTTCATGCCGTAGCATACTCCGTATACTTTCTCTCCAAGTTTTACATCAGACTAGCCTAGATAGACTTGTCACGTAGGAGCAGTTCAACCATGTTTTTACCCGTGATTTTCTTTCTTTTTTACCACCGCTGTAGATCTTCCAAACCCTAGAAACCCGCGGAAAGATGTTTGCGATTTCCAACCGCATCACCTTCCCCACTGGACCCGGTTAACCCTACCCGGGATAAGATTAGCCGAGTTACCTTAGATCTGATTCGGTTTCAATGTTATCCGACTCTTCTTTGGTGTCATGGATTCCGAATCTCCTAATCCGGTTATCTGCCTTTTTACTGCAGAACTGAGTCAGTTATGGCCAAACTTCCTCCCGGCAGATGGGAGGGATCTGATGTTACCCGAATGATTTGGAATGGCTACGAGCCACCCGGCGTATAACGCCGCAAGTTATATGCCGCAGACCCGGAAAAGAACTCGCACCGGCCCCCGAACCCGGTGAGCGCGTGGTATTCATAGCGCATTTCGAGCGCGGGCTCGGATTGCCTGCCAGTGACTTCTTCCGGGCCTTTCTGGACTTTTTCGGACTACAACTTCACCACCTCCCGGC
The DNA here is from genome assembly GCA_947311845.1 of Poa pratensis. Taxonomy (NCBI): domain Eukaryota; kingdom Viridiplantae; phylum Streptophyta; class Magnoliopsida; order Poales; family Poaceae; genus Poa; species Poa pratensis. The sequence goes on along the minus strand of CAMZMU010000051.1, from coordinate 24,546,556 downwards.
GAACGCCTTCGTCTCTTTATCAGCTTTCACTTCCTTCTGCGAAGGCTATCTCGGTCTCTGGCCGAATGTAGATATATGGGCAAAGTACTTCCACCTTCGCAAGCACACCATTCCAGGTACCAAGCCGAAACAGCTGACTGCTTGCGGTTCGGTTAGCATCACCCCGAGGCAATGGTCCATCTTCCCCCAGTCACCGGCCTAGACACGGTGAAGAAATGGCAAAGGACCTGGTTTTACGTAAAGAGCGCTGAGGGCCACGACGCTCTTAACCTGCCCGAATTCAGTATGGAGCCGCCCACAGCCGAACTGAACTTCGGTTACAATCCGGCTGAAACAATTGCTGAACTTCAGACAGTGCATACCACTCTGGAGGATTTTTTGAAGAAGGGTATGACCTCTGACGACCTCCTCCGGACCTTCATCTCTCGCCGGTCAGCCCTCTTCAAAGGCGTGATCACAAGATATGCCACATGCGTGGCGCACTAGATCCTACCCGGATCAGCAAGCACGAGCTTGACAAAGCTTCCGTCTTCAGACGTGTAAACGCCATTGCTGCCAATGAGATGTCGGATAAATGGCGGTGGGTGTAAAGCCATTCTACCGGGAAAACCTTCCTCCACAGGTTAGCTCACCACTCTCCGAATCCAATCTTACTTCATCTGAATAACCCCGGCCTGATCCGGATTCGCATTATCTTTTTTGTAGCTGTTTGATCGTCAACTTACTGAAGACGGAGATCTCTCCACCAAGGCATGGACACCGGATCTTAGCCCGCCGCGCGAGGGCGAAGAGGATCCGGATACGGATGACTATTTGCCAATTCCCCGTGCCAAGCCAGTCCGCAAGGGTAAGCAATCAAACATTCACCACATTTCCGACGAAGAAGATGAAGATTGCTGCCTCTTAGAACCCATCGACGCTATTCCGATTTCATGGAAACCACCTCCTTGTGTTCCAGCCAAACAAGATGCTGAAGGGTCATCTCGGAAACGCACTGACGCGCCCGGATCTGATTCCCCTAAAGCCAAGAGAATCAAGAAGTCCGGCTCCAAGTCGAATCGTGTCAAGCCGATGCCTACCACCAAGGGGTAATACTGACTTAACTTCATTTGCTTTCTTCCTCTGTTAACCGAGTCATGTCTATCCGAGTTAACTGTTTGCTTTGCTTTATGCAGTGATGTCCTCATCACCGCGCAGACTCATTCATCCATCTCTTCTCCCATTCCTCCACTGGGTACGGCCATGGAAACCCAGTCTCCTGACCGAACTGCCACCTCGCCAACGCGTGTCACAACTGCCAATATTCCTCAGCCGACTCCCATTTCAGAGCCGGTTATTGACTTGGAGAGTGAGGAAACCTCGGCTCCAATCCGAGATTCGAGTTGGCCACGCCCTCTCAAGGAGCTGGAGAAGGAAAAGGCCAAGGCATCGGCTACATCCATGCCTAAGCCGGATCCTCGCCCTACTCCCGCAGCACAAACCTGCTGAACCAAGAACAGCAGAAGAAGAAAAAGCAGAAGCAGCAACAACAACAACAAACTTCTGAGAACCACAGAAACCGCAACATCAGAGACAGACCCCGGGTGCATCACCTCCACCCAAGCCGACTCAAGGTGTCGCTGGCACAACTTCCTCCACTTCGGATAAGCAAGTGGTTGCTGTCAAGCAAACCACCGCTGCCTCCTCTGCCATTCAATCCGGCCAAGCCAAGCCTAAGCTCAGCACTGCCAATGACTTTATTGAAGCCTGGAACGCCGTGGACCTTGCACCAGGTTTCTCCGCTGCAACGCCACACCCTGCTGGTCCTAGCCGAATGATGCAATCTCTTCATTCTGTGAAGGTTGCGTTTACTGCATCGCACCAAGTCTTCGAGGTAAGTTTGCCGAATCTTGCTTTTAGTTCGTCATGATCAAATAGTATCTACCCAGTCCCCGAGATTCGGGTCGAACGACTGATACTCTTTGGAGTAAGAAAGTCATTCGGCTTGAATCTTTAAAAAATTCGATCATGACCTTTTTCTTAACTGAAAAAACTGTGGGACCCCCAGTCCCCGGGTTTCTTTTTAACCGATTCGGTCAGTCTCGGCCAGTCCCCGAGATTCGTTTTGGCTCCACCTTGTCTCGGGTATCAGTCCCCGAGTCTCTTTTGACGCTTCCTACTTCTTTCAGGAAAGCACGGGCACTCGCAGCGATCTCTTTAAGCAGCTCGCCAACCAGTACCACAAGCTCCAAAAATCATTTGATGCCTTGGTCCTCAAGATGAATAGCAAAGAGGAAGAGCAAAAGCGTGTTCTGGCGGAGGAGAAATCAGAGGTAGCGCGAGTCCAGCGGGAGCTTGACCGGGTCGAAAAAGTGAAGAACAAGGTGAAAGCAGAGCGGAATGCACTGCGGACGGAGAGAGACACGCTCCAAAAGGAGCGCGACACTTTGCACGCCGGGCTACAGAAGCGAGCCGAATTAGATAAGCAAATTCAAACGACCGTTGCCGAATCTGAAGCCGAATTGAAAGCGGCTAAAGAAGAACTGGCTGCTCACAAAGCGGCCAGTACGAAATGGCTGGCTCAACTTGCTAGCCTCAATGATGACATGGATCGTAAGTTCACCGAATCCCCTTTTTTCTTTCTGCTCTTAACCGACACATATGCTTGTGTTCCTTCTTGCTGAACTCAGTATTAGCTTATTTGTTTGTAGGAGAGTTTACCAGCATCCGGCTTCAAGCCGCCAAGGCTGTGCGAAACGCCCGAGCTGAGAGAGCTAAATTAACCGAGGCTCCCCTATCCGAGACATGGGACATCGAAGATCATATTACAGCACTTAAGGCTCGGATTGCTCCTCTGAAGGATTCCCATATTGGTCTGCTTAATGCAAGTCTCAAGGCTCACCGAATCTTGTTTCCTGAAGCGCGGCAAGTTGTGCCTGCGGAGGAGCTGATCAGAGACCTGGATCAAGCAATGACCCGGTTACAGCAGTGGAGGTCTTCGTCCGCCCGCGCTGGTGCTGACGCAGCTTTGCTATTCATCATGTCCTGGTATGAGCTAATTGATCTTGCCAAAGTACGCTCATTTCGCGAGGGTTCTCCGTGGGCTACAGACCCTACCCGGATCAAGATCCGTGAAGAAGCCGCCAACTTCATGGCCGAATTTGCACGCACCAAGCACCTTGATCTGGACGCTCCGGTCTATTCCGATGGGGAAGAGACTGAAGAAGAGGAATCGGACGATGCCTCCGCAGAAGATTATGCCGACTCTGAGGGCGAGTCTGATGAAGAAGAAGAATCCAGCAAGGTACCAGCCTCCGACTCGGCCAAGCTCACCGAACAAACTCCAACCGAGTCTCCTGTGATTCCAGCCACTAACTTGACTGTGATTACTAAACAGGCTTCACCTGATCCGGATATTTCCGAATCCGCCCATCCTTCAAGCTCTCCAGTCAAGATTACTTCCGAAGTGCCACCATCTTCTGAGTCTGCTCCAGCAACAGAACCTCCCGTAACCGCGTCCACTTCAACCGAAGCACCCGTAGCTGAAGCCCGTGCCCCCGAAGCTCCGCTAACCGAGGCTCCTACCACAGAAGTTCCCGCAACCGAAACTCCTATGACCGAGTCTGCCGCGACCGAGTCCGCTGCACCCTGAAGTACTTAACAAAAACATTAAATCCCCGGTATGCCGGGAGCAGATGTAATAGACTATTTTAAGTTCTTTCGAGACTATGCTTATCATGCTTAACGCGATCCGGACAAGGTTTATGTTGGATCATCTTAAACCGAGTCCCCGAGTCTGTTTTCTTGTTTACTACTTTTGCCAAATCTTTGCTCTTGTCTACCTCTTTGGGTGTTTTGACAGTCGAGTCACAAGATAGGAATCATAGCATACAATACTTGAAACATGCGAGTTGTGGTTTAGAATCATTCAACATAAACGAAAAAATAAATAACAGGGGTTAGTAAACGACATGTGCCGAATCGGTTTTGGACCGAGTCCCCGAGTCCATTTTCATGTTTCCCATATTCCTCATCTCTGCTCTTGACTACCATTTTGGTGTTTGTCAGTCGAGTCACGAGATCAACAACACAACATACATTACTTGAAACTTAGAACAAGGTTCAAAGCGATTCGGCACACGAACGGCAAAAAACAAAACAGTAATAAACAACACATGCATAAGGACGAAGCAGTCCCCGAGTCCAGACTCGGATTACTGCGATTTCATTCATGATAAATTGAAATACATACATTGCGCCCTTTAAGAGTAAAAGGGTCGAAGCAGAGCTACATTCCAAGGTCGCTTGGTTTCCTGTCCGGGTCTGTCCAGGCCATCCTTTCTTGTTCCTGTGCATCTATAAGATAGTACGAGTCATTGTGCATAGCCCTGCTCACAATGAATGGTCCCTCCCATGGAGGTGACAATTTGTGTCGGCCTTTGCTGCGCTGCACCAGCCTCAGCACTAGATCACCCTCATGAAACACCGAGGACTGATTTTTCGGCTATGATAACGCCTGAGATTTTGCTGGTATATTGCTGTCCGAGACAGGGCCAACTCTCTTGCTTCCTCTAGCAGATCCACTGCATCTTCCCGGGCCTCTTTTGCCTCGGTTTCAGTGTACATTGCCACCCTTGGTGCATCATATTCTATGTCAGTGGGTAGGACAGCTTCTGCCCATAAACCAGAAAGAATGGCGTATAGCCTGTTGACCGATTCGGTGTAGTCCTTAGACCCCATAGAACTGATGGAATTTCATCTATCCAGCACCCCGGAGTTTTCAACAATGGTTCAATGAGACGAGCCTTGATGCCGGCTAACACTAGAGCATTTGATCTTTCCACTTGTCCATTGGACTCTGGATGTGCCACTGAGGCTATGTCTAACCGGATCCCCTTATCCATGCAGAATCGGGCAAACTCTCCGACAGCAAAGTTCGTGCCGTTATCCGAGATGATGCTATGAGGGTATCCGTATCTCAAAATGATTTCTTTCAAGAAGGTTACAGCCGAACGGCCATCCACTTTCCGGATTGGTTTCACCTCTATCCACTTGGTGAACTTATCCACCATCACCAGCATATGTGTCATGTTGCCCCTAGCCGGCTTGAAATCTCCCACCATATCCAAACACCACACAGCAAATGGCCAAGTAATAGGAATTGTCTTCAGTGCCGATGCGGGTAAGTGTGTTTGCTTAGCAAATCTCTGGCATCCTTCACATCTGCGGACTATGTCCTCCGCATCTGCATGAGCAGTGGGCCAATAAAATCCATGCCGGAACACCTTAGCCACCAGGGCTCTTGTACTGCAATGATGTCCACATTCACCTTGGTGTATCTCCAGGAGCATCTCCTTGCCCTCTGCTGGCTCCACGCAGCGCTGCAACACCTCGGTTACACTTCTTTTGTATAACTCCTTGTTGATGATGGTATAGCCTTGGATCTCCTCTGGACACGCCTAGCCTTGGTTTCATCGCTTGGCAAGCTTCCTTCCTCGATGAATTTCATGATCTCTTCAGCCCACTCTGGTACTGGATGCAAAGGGAACAAGTGCTCATTTTCTTCCACAGGTTTGGCCGCCATTATTTCTTCTATCAGCTTCTGTCCATTCCCCACAATCCGGTTAGCATCATCTTCATCTCTGCTCCTCTTTCCCAAGACTCGGTTAGCATTTTCCGAATCTGTGTGAGCAGTCCCCGAGTCCGGGCATGCAGTCCCCGGGTCTTCCTCGATATACTCAACATCAACATTCATAGGAATAGCTTCGGATTCTTGCTTGGGAATAAAGATCGACTCGGAATCAGGCGAAGGTTTGATTGAAGGGACCTTAGATGATTCAAGGATATTCCGGGTGGGATTGCCTCCCTAGACGACCCGAGTTTTGACAGAACATCTGCAGCTTGGTTTTCCAGTCGAGGTATATGCTTGTACTCACAGCCTTCAAAAAATCCCGAAATTTTCTGAACATGAAACCGATACAGTGCCATATTGGCATCAAGAGCATCCCAATTTCCAGAAGATTGCTGCACGACCAAATCCGAATCACCGAAACATTCAATCCGGCGAACGCCGATGTCCCGAGCCACATTAAGCCCATGGATCAGTGCCTCATACTCGGCTACATTGTTTGACGCTGAGAAATGAATCTGCAATACATATCGCAATTGATCCTGTTTTGGTGATGTGAGCACCACCCCAGCACCTAGCCCGATTTTGCATTTGGAACCGTCAAAGTGCAACCTCCAGTAATTGTAATCCGGTTTAGGTGGCTCATATTGCATCTCAGCCCAGTCACAAAGGAAATCCGGCAAAGCCTGAGACTTGATAGCATCTCTTCTCTCATAATGCGGTGTGTAAGGAGACACTTCTATCGCCCATTTGGCAACTCGGCCAGTTGCATCTTTGCACCCAATGATCTCCGCAATTGGAGCTTCACACACCACTGTAATCGGGTGCTCTTGGAAGTAATGTTTCAACTTCTTGACCGCCAGGTACACACCATATGTCATCTTTTGGTAGTGAGGATAATTTTGCTTCGAAGTTGAGATCACCTCACTCAAATAGTACACCGGCCTCTGCACGGATTTGCCCTCTTCTTCTCTTTCTACCACAATAACCACACTTACGACCCGGTTAGTGGCCGCAATGTAAAGCAACATCGGTTCACTTGGCAAAGGTGATGCCAAAACTGGAGCAGTGGACAACATCTTTTTCAACTCATTGAAAGCTGAATCTGCCTGTGGGGTCCATGTGAATCCGGTGCTCTTTTTCATCAATTGATATAAGGGCAAGGCTTTCTCTCCTAACCGACTCACAAACCGGCTCAATGAGGCTAAGCACCCGGTGAATTTTTGCACATCTTTTAGACACTTAGGCAATTTCATGTTTTCTATGGCTCGGATCTTAGCCGGGTTAACTTCAATGCCTCGGCTTGATACAAGGAAGCCAAGCAACTTTCCAGCCGGGACACCAAAGGTGCACTTATCCGGATTCAATTTTAACCGATATTTTCTCAAGTTCACGAATGTTTCCTCGAGATCCTCGAGGAGAGTACGTTTCTCTTTTTTTGATGACGATGTCATCGACATACACCTGCACATTTTTGCCCATTTGGAGTGTAAGCATTTTGCATACATCTCTGATAAGTTGCACCATTCCTCAAACCAAAACATGACACGATAGCAATACGCCCCACGGGGTAATAAAAGCGGTCTTTATTTGATCTTTAGGGTTCAGTGGTATCTGGTGAAAACCAGAGTACGCATCAATAAAACAACAACTCACACCCAGCAGTGAATCGATCACTTGATCAATCCGAGGTAAAGGAAATGGATCCTTCGGGCACGCCTTGTTCAGATTGGTGAAGTCGATGCACATACGCCACACCTTGACCACAGCCGGTTCGTCTTTCTTCTTCTCCACCAGAACCGGATTGGATATCCAGTCTGGATGCAACACCTCCATGATAAACCCGGCTGCAAGTAGCTTAGCCAGTTCATCGAGCACCACTTTTCTTCTATCCTCCGAGAGACGCCGAGTCGGTTGCTTAACCGGCTTTACTTCTGGCCTGACAAACAAAGAGTGCTCTGCCAACTCCCTCGGAACACCAGGCAGGTCCTTAGCCGACCATGCAAAGATATCCCGATTCTCACGGAGGAAGTGGCAAAGCGCGCTTTCCTATTTCTCGCCCAAACCGGCTCCAATGATGGCCATGCGCTCCGGGTTCTCCGGGTCAATGGGGATCTTCTTTGTCTCCTTGGGCACTTCAAAGGTTGCGCCGCCATCCGGGTTGGTCATGGCCAGCACGCCTAACTGAGCCGACTTCGCCATTGCCACCACCTCGTGCATCTTGCTCTTTTCAGCTTGTATCACCAGTGATTCGGCTAAGTTGGAACCAACTGTAGCACATGTATGGCCTTGTAGTCTCCCGCAACGGTGATAACACCATTCGGTCCAGGCATTTTCATCTTGAGGTAGGCCACATGAGTAGATATCATGAACTTGGCTAATGCTGGCCTGCCAAGCAGAGCATGGTATGGGCTTTCCAAATCCACCACCTCGAACTCGAGACTCTCAA